>CAUDNR010002779.1:83176-146419 GCA_958430865.1 Entrophospora sp. SA101 | reverse complement strand
TATTGGCGTTAATATTATTAGAGCTAGCGTTATTTTCCATGATTATTGTTTTTACAGAAAAAAAAAGAATTATTTATAAAAGAAATGATGAAAAATGTGAACAATGTAACAATATAATAAAAAACAATACAAAAAAAACTTAGCTGATTTCCAAGAAAGCCTTTCGACTAAAGAAATAAGCAAGTACATAAAATTATTATTAATAAAATAAAAAAAATAAAGAAATGACAACAAAACAATAAATAAATAATAAAATAATCCTGAGAACATTTCAAAATTAAAGGAAAGAGGGAGGAAATTGATAGTGAAATTTTATAATAATAATAACAATATTCCAATAAAAGGGGGCTATATATACATGTACACAAATATACTGATCAGCAGAAATTATTATATATTAATTAAATTTTTTTTTAATATATGCATGTCAGCCAGAACCAACTTGTTAAGACAATGCTTTGATAAAACAAAATACACACAATAAACCAGTATTTTTTTAATATCTACTCGTTATTATGGGAATCAATCAGATTTTACATGGTGTGAACTTTGATTAAAACTTTCAAAGGGCATTTTTAACAAGGGTCAAAATTTGGTTTTAACTTTTTTATCCATAGAAGTTCCATTTCATCAATCACTTTTTTTCTCTCTTATTCACTTGAAGATAAGTTCTTTTTTGTAAAAAAGAATTAACATTTTTACATGGGTGGTCCCAAAGAGAGAATATGGGTTTGGATGATATTGATCAGAGAAATAAGAGGTGTTACTTAGATTGTATAAAAAAAATTTTTATCTTACATCAGTATTTAGTGTTAAATTGGTTAACGTGATTAGTCATTGTGGGAACCAATCAGATTTTACATGGTGCAAACTTTGACCATTAAAACTTGCAAAGATGTTTTTAACAAGGGTCAAAATTTGGTTTTTTGCATAATAGAAAATTCTTCCACTGATTTCACTTCTTTTTTGTAAAAAAGGATTACCATTTTTACATGGGCGGCCCCAAACAAGAGATTGGTAATGAAGTTGTTCATTTAGTAAAAAATTTACCAGCTAATAGAACTTTTAATATATACATGGATAATTACTTTACAAGCATCAATTAATTCAAATACTTGAGGGATAGAGGAATTGGTGCATGTGGTACAGTTTGTAAAAATTCAGCAAAATTTCCTAGTGTTTTGAAACCAAAAGTGAGGACAGACTTAATTTGGAATACACTTTCTGGAGTTGTGGTTGATGAAGTTTTGGCTCTTTTATGGATAGATAATGGTCCTGTAACAATGCTTACTACAATTCATGAAATTACAAGTCCAAATTCTCTATTCTGAAATAATTCCTTGAATTCATCTCTAGCTTTGTCAATATCTCTGAATAATTAATTTTTCACAATGTTGATAATTTCTTCACTTGATTGCAAGTTGCCTACAAGAAAAGAAAGAATTAAGCATAAAAGTTTTCTCAAATATGGGTAATCTTGTTGTGATAACTTTCAAATTAACTACCCACCTTCCTAATATAGACATCTATAAGGTCAATGATTATCACATGGCTTTAAAAGTTTATAACTCCTTGTTAAAAAAGAAGGAAAAAAGTAAGCTGATAGAATTAAAACTAAATATCTAAGCTTCATTTCCATCGGTTTACTTATTAGAAAATCTTTGAGTTATAAGGCGGACCATTTTATATTAATATTAATATGTCTATTCGTAAAAATTTTGGAATGATTTTCCTTGTGATTTCCTAAAAGGCTGATGATTTTTTCGTGATACAGAAAATGACTTGTTGAATAAAATTCTGAAATTTTGTAACACAACAGGAAAAATAATTTTTTCTCAACTCACATATAATAATAATAAAAAGAAATTGAAAATGGATTTTCAAAATCGACCAGGTTGGCATCATATTACATTTGGAAAAAAAACATAGAACCTTTCTTTTAATTTATTTGATTTTTTTGTTTTATTTGCAAATATATAGGATCAAAGGTTGGTAGTGGTGGTGTAGCTGGATATTCAGAAACAAATGTAGATCGACGTGAATGTCTCTGAAAACTTGCATTGGAAACAATTGATCTGAATAAGGATCCATATTTTATGAAAAATCATCTTGGTTCTTATGAGTGTAAACTTTGTTTAACTTTACACACTAATGAGGGTAGTTATCTTGCTCACACTCAAGGTAAAAAACATCAAACAAATCTTGCTCGTAGAGCTGCACATGAAGCAAAAGAAAACAACAATATACAACCTGCCTTACAAAATCAACCAAAAATCCAAATAAAGAAAAATTTAGTAAAAATCGGTAGACCAGGTTACAAAGTGAGATTTAATCACCAGACAACTTGGTTTATTGTTCCAAATTCAGTACCCTGAAATTGGATTGGATGTTATACCTCATCATCGATTCATGTCAGCTTATGAACAAAGAGTTGAACCACCAAACAAAGCACATCAATATTTGCTTTTTGCTGCTGAACCATACAAAGTAAAGAGGTTGATAAGGGCGAAGGAAAATTCTTTACACACTGAGATCCTGATTCAAAACAGTTTTCATTACAATTCTTTTTCAATAATGATAGACTGGGAATGTACTCTGAAGGTGTTCCACCTGGAATGGAAAGACCTCCTATTGTGAATCCATTTAATGCACCAACTATGCGTGGACCTACTTATGTATAGCTATTATGGTAATAACATTATTGATTTATACTTTTTTTATATATCATAATTATAAACACAAATCAATATAATCAATTAATAAATTTGTATTCTTTTTTTTTTTTCTTGATTTGAAAATAAAATTAACAATGAAGATTTTTTAATAGAAAAATATATATATATATATACATATATATATTCAAGTCTATATTAAGAATGTTTTTATTGACAAGAAAGTATTCTTTTTGAATTAAAAAAAACATGTGCATATCAACAAAATATTGAATTTTCGTAATGAATGCATTTTTCTAAGAATGCAGGGTTTGCTGGTGATTTTTTGGTAAGTTTATGACGATAAGAACATACATATTTAGATGGGCCTAATTTAACAGAAGATTCACAATCATACAATTCATCATCTGATGACTCTTCATATTCATTATCTGGTATAATCAATTTATCTCGTAATCTCCCTATATTTTTAAATGATAGAACCTGATTAAAAACAATTAAATTAAATAGTAACAATGATCTTGATAATTATTTTTTATATTACTTGATTTTCTTTTGTCTGGATCATCTTCATCAGAATCTTCATATGAAAACTTCCCCCCTGGTATTTCTAATTTGTTTTTTTTTTTTTTTTCAAAATAATTAATAAAATTTCAACAAATATACATAAAAATAATTTTATATATACCTTGTAATGGTACACTAGGTGTATGCCGTGATCTATCTAGATTTTTAAATACCAAATTCCTAATTAAGAATTTGAATTAGTAAATCAGTTTGTCAAAAAAAATTTTTACCAACCAAGTTGTCAAAAAAAAAAATATATTATTTTTCTGAGGAAAAAATTTTTAATTAAACATTCTTATAGTAAGTAGTACTACATTGTTTTTTCTAAATATTTTCTTGTATTTTTATTTTCCATGTTGCTTGACAATACATCTAGTTTATACTCTGGTCCAAAATAATCATGAAAGTCATAGTCAGTTCTTGGTGGCAATTCTAAATAAATAAATAACAAATAAATTATTCATGCATTATATGTATGTATGCATGCATCTTTGTTCCAACAACATGTATATTTATGCATAGAAAAACCTGGTCCAATTTCTTGTCCAACTACCACTCCAGTTTCATATGCCCAAGCTCTAGACACATTACGTATAGTATAACCACCTCCTCCTAATATTAGCATTGGTATATTGAACTTTTTTACAAATCGTACACAATGTGCATGCCCTTTAAATATTATTTTTATTTATTATTATTTATTTTGATAAAGGGTTTTATTTCATTATTATTAACATTTTTTACCTTTGGATGATAAATTGAAACAACCAAGCCGATCACCACTTAATGAATCGGCTCCACATTGTAAAACAATTACTGAAGGTTGGTACCATCCAATTACATATTCCACGACCTAAATAATAATCAATATATATTTTTATGTTAAATCATAAATATAACTTTTTATATTTTAAATATAAAAAAAATTTCTATTTACTGGCTCAAACACAAATTTATATGTTTCATCATCAACCCCTTCTCTTAAAGGGAAATTTACTGCGTAATATTTTCCTTTGCCAATACCAACATCCTGTTTATGTTTAAAATAAAGGAAAAAATGAATCAAATATTGCAATATTAAAAAAGAATCAAGACTGTCTGAAAAAAAAAAATTTTTAAAAAAGAAAAATTCATATGATTCATTCTTAATTATGATAGAATAAAAACAAACATACATTGACATCTCCAGTTCCTGGAAAAAATTCTCCATAATTATGAAAACTCAGCGTCATCACTCGATCTGTTTTATAAAATGCCTCTTCTACACCATCTCCGTGATGAATGTCAATATCTATATAGAGTACACGTTGATGAAACCTGTTGTTATCAATCAAAAAGAAAAAATGTTATTTTTTAACCTTTAAATTTAAAATATTTTTCCATACTAGAATATATTATATTTTTTTATACCGTAATAATTCTAAAATAGAGATAACTATATCATTAACATAACAAAAACCACTAGCTTCTTGTTTTTTTGCATGATGTAACCCTCCTGCCCAATTAACAGCTATATCACATAATCCATAATTTAACCTTGCCGCACCCTCTTTTTTAACAAATGAAACAACAATAATAATTTGATTAATATACATGGTTTTCCAAAGGAAATAATATTTTTTTTGCTATATGGGCTTCCCTTTGAAAAATAATTACCTAAAGATCCTCCTGTTGCTATTTTACAATAATCAAGTAATCCCATAAACACTGGACAATCTTCACCAACATTGACTAAATGATTTATTTTTATCATTTATATTAAAAGCATAATACGTTAATTTGTATTTTTGACCTTTAGTAAACTAAGAAAAAGCATTATAAAAAATAATAAAATTACATACATTTAGTACATTCTTTAAAAAAATAGTCCTTATTATCTGGTGTAATTTTTTCCAAAAAATTTATATAATCATCTGTGTGGAATTGTGTTAATTCATCAAATGTACTTGGTCTAGGTCTCTATAAAAATTTTATTTTTAATTATATTTATTTTTTTTTTTTTATTTTTTTTAAAAAAATTTAATTTGAATAATTTACTTAAGGATTCAAAATAACAACAATAATGATATAAAGAACTGGTAGAAGCACAATTCACATAAAGTTTTAAGGTTCAAAATAGATAGGATACAAAGATTTCCATTTTCTTGCACAATCCATATTTCATAACTAGATCATGAGTCATCTGTACTCTTAATGTTTTCATTGGATGATTTGAACCATGATCAAACCCAATGATATCATCTATATACAAAATAATTAAGAATTGCTCCCATCAATATATATATAAATAATCACTCGATGTTTTATCAACAACTCCTTTCTGTAAAGTTTACAAAAAATAATATCAGATAGTTACTTACAATCATAAAAATAGTTTATTCTTTTTTTTGTTTCAGTAGTCATACTTTTTTTAAAAATATCGTTCTATCTTTTAGAATATTTTCTTTTCTATCTAAATATTTAATTAGTTTTTTTTATAAGATTAGGTGCTACTATTGTACTTAATTTTTTTGTCAATTGGTCATTGATCATTATTTTAACATGGTGAAAAGTATTCTTTGTTATCACAATTGTGTTACATCATCAGAGTGAATTAGTGTTACATCAGATTAATTGGTGTGATGTGATGTGATTTGATTTTTAGTCTTATTTTTTCTAAGAATTGAATGAAAAGAAAACTATTATATTAATCAATTCACTTCACTCACTATAAATAAAAAATAAAAAAATTATATTCCGCATCAGAAAAAATTAGTATTCCAAAAAATTTTTTTTAATAATAATATATAATTTTCTTGTGTGTAAATAAATAATTTATTATTTAATAATAACAATTCTTATACATCTAATATTATAATTAATCAAGTAATAATCTTGTAAATAGATATTTTGAAATCATAGATAGGTATATATATATATAATGATGATAATAAAATATTTTTAAGCAAATAGGAAAAAGTTTTGCAACTTGTTAATTTGTAATATTTAGCCCTACCTAATATATATGTGTCTATTGTTCTATTAACTGTATATGTCTTTAACTTATATTCTATGGTTTTTCATATAATCTTCTCTATACAAATGCTTTTTACGCTATTCTTTTCAATCTAGTTTGTGAAAAGTGTGTGAGTGTGAAATTTGTTGGAATACATTCAAAATTTTGTAAATTGATCAAAAATTGACTTTAACGTATTGTTAGCAAGTAACTTTATTTCGAAATGAGTTTTGTATTGAAGTGCCAAATTTTTTTTTATTTATAAAAAAAAGTTTATTATTATTTGAAAGTGAATAGATGAAAAATATTTTATCATTTCTGTGTGATTACCATAAAGGTGTGACATTTGTATAAATTTAATGTTAATAACTAATATATAAATCGGAAATGATTTACGAAGTTGCACGCAAATAAAATCGGAAAAACTGATCAAGTATTCAAAAACCAGTCCAATTTCATATTTTTATTCAATCACCAATACCAATAAAATAATTGACTCACGGAAAATATCTCAAACAACGGAGAAATAAATATTCTAACATTCTAAAATGTAACAAATCTTTTAATTCTTAGATTTAATTTAAACGAAGGAATTTAAATGATTGGATCACTTTAGAAAATAATTCTACACAAAAGGTTCAAGTAATACATTTAATTAGAAATCGGAGAACTAGATGATAAACCCTTTAAAATGTATAAATAACGTTGTAATTTTCTTAATTTCATGTATCATCGTCAATATCATCACAATCATTAGTTAATCATCTTTTAATCATAATAAATAACACTGTCATTAACCTTGTCCTTGTCCTTGTCCTTGTCATTGTCCTTGTTGTCTTCGAATATTATATTTTCGTAATGATAATAAATCTATCTCCAACAACGAATTCATACTAATCCCGTGCATAATTATTTTATCTTATTTTATATTTGTCTCTATTATTTTTATTATTTTTTTATTTCTTTTCTTTTCTTTTAGTAAGGTAATATTTAATAAAACTTTTTAGTAGTTTTAGAGACGTACGTGACTTGGTAGCAAAGAGGAAAACGGCGAGAAGGGCACCCACCAAGAAACGTGATCAGGACACATATTGTAAAATCTAAAGAAGATATTATTTAGTATTTCTTATATAAGAAATTGTTTAATGATAGTAAAAGATAGTTTTGAGAGTAAAGCATAAATATACACTCGCGGAAATTGTTGTTGGGATTTAGTATAAATAAATTGGAAGAAATTGTATTAACATTGTTGGCATATTATCATAAATAAAATCTAGAGATTTGTGTGAGACGCGGATTTTGATCTCACAATATGCAACTTACTGTGCCTTTTGAGAAAAAATTTCCAATCAAAAATTGCGTGGTCACGTGAATGTTACTGATCATTCTATAAACGGGAAAAATCGGTAATGACAGTCACAGGACATTTCCCGCCGATCTATGGCAATAACAAAATGTTGTACACTTTTGTCCAACATGGTATCATGTAATTTCAACTAGACACATGATGGTCAACATCCCAATAGAAAATGTTGTATAATAGTTATCCTTGTTTATAAAAAAATGTTGTATACACAGTGAATCTCAATTTAGTGAACTTCAATTTAGCAGATACTAATTAAAAATCTCAGTTTTACAGATAAAGTTCAAAGAACAGTTCCATAATAAACCTTAATAAAAACCTTCTCAATATAGCAGATATTCTGGTTTAACAGATTTTTCCCTAATTGCCCAAACTATCTGTTAAATTGAGATTCACTGTGAATTAGCTCCAATGAGTTCATTTATTTAGTAATTCTTCTGAAATTTATTTATTTGATTCAATGTGTTGATAAAAGCTGTAAATTTAATGTGATAAACATGAAACTAATGTCAACCAAAGTTGGGTGACGAAATGTCTCCTTTTTGTCACATGCCGAAAATAAATGTGACGAAATAGGTTTTCTACACTTTGAGTAATTTGACAAAAGTGACAAAATGATGAATGTGACAAAATCAACAAAACAATAAAATAAACCAATTATTTTGTAGATTTTAAATTATGGAGTAAATAAAATTCATGATGTCAAATTCTAATTCACCCAATTCACCAATTCCTTCTCAATCATCATCATATAATATGAATTTGCAACATTAAAATTAGATAATATACCTGAAAGTTCATTTAACAATAATCAAGAATTAGCTACAGGATGTCCTGTGTTTGATGTATGGTTACACTCCATTAAAATAGTAAATGAAGTATCATTTCAACAATCAGAATCATCAGATGATTCTACAGATTTTGAAGAAAGTTATGAAACCAGCAATAGATGTGAAGCAGCAATTCCTACTAAAACATTGTGTACAAAAATTAAGTATCCAACCAAGAAACATGATTTACAATGTAAAAAAATGTTTAAAATTAAATTTTTGTTTTAATTAAATCTAAATAAAATTGAATTTTATATTTCGTCATCTTTATCACAATTTGACTTTTGACTTTACCCTTTGTCACTTTTCATCACTTTCGTCACATTTCGCCACATGTGCCCCATTTGACGAAATACTTTTTACACTCCAAAATATTTTTGTCACCCAACCTTGATGTCAACATTAAACAATTATATTTTGTTTTAGGATTATATTCAAGAGATGCCTTAATAAATAAATAGAAATAATAATAATAATAAATACACATATAAACAATTAATTAGCTAATTAATTAAAACTACCTTGGCTTATCAAGATCTTCATTCATGGCAACTAAAGCAAAATCTTTGTTTAAATAAGTAATACTGTATGTTTGGCCAAAGTAACATTAGAAGTTTAAGAATTGCCATTAACATTCAATTGAGTAAGAGAAGGAGACTCAATTATTGAATGGCTGAGGTCATTCTACAATTAACTTTTAAATCTAGTTCATAATTTGCTTTCCCAGAATATTTTATATCATCAGGTACAAGTTTTTACCATCATTAGCTGTTGAATTTATTGCTGAAGAAGATCCATCCATATCTTTTTGCAAAAAATCATATTTTTCCATTCTCTGAGTCATGTTTAAGTTCAGCAACATAAGTGATTTTGATGACTACGTCTGATTACTTTTTAGATTTCCAATTGAGCATTGGAATACATCTGATAATTATTCTTCAAGCAAATAAACATCCTTTCTATAATAATAATAATTAGTCTATTAACTAATGCACATATATATTATAAATTATTACATCAACAGCTTAATCAATTCTTTCACAACACCTTTAACTTTATATTTGCCATCAATTTCTGCTTCAAAATCACAAATTGCTGCAGCTTCATAAATTTTTACATCTTTATATGTTTGATAGATTACAACTAAACAATAAAAAAAAAATAAGAAATGATAATAAATGTCATAATTAAACATATTTGTTTGCTTGCTAGTTACCTTGAGTAATCTTATCAACAATGTTAAAATCCAAAGAGGGAATATTGTTAGTAAAAATTATAATTATTAATTGATTATTCATTAATTGTGAATAACAAACCATTTACATCACTTTAACATTTTGTAAAGGAATTAGTTTCTCTTGTAAATCAAGAGAAACATAAATAAGACCATAAGTTTCCAGAATCCTTTCATATTTTATAAACTTATAAACTGTTGCAGAATGTAAATTTGTGAAGTATGTTTCTGAACTTGATCAAATCCAATAAAATAAACTTTTATATTGATGATAAATATTATTATTATATTGAAAATGAATAGCAGTTAATATCTCAATCAGTATTAAAGTTAAATTATTATAACAAGTAAAAAAGAAAGTAAATTAAAAATATGTAACAAATGGTTACATGGCGTGAGGCAATGTGTTATTGACTTATCCAAGCATACTTTGCAATTGGTGATATTATTTTCACGTCTATTATTTATTTTTTTGATTTTAATTGTTTCATTCTCTTCTAGTAACGATTCGTTAATGTCCATCTCGGTGATTAATTTGTTCTTTAATTTTGATATATGTTCACTTTGTTTGTAAAACCCACCAAACTCTTTTATGTAATTTAAGATGCTTTGAGGACAGCACTAAGGTTTCTGGTCGAAGTTACTTCTCTTAGTAATATTATTATTCATAGTGACGGACAACAAAAAGAAAATTCTTTTTAATTAACAGCTAATATTCCTTAAAAATTTATTAATATAGTTTGCGATCAGGCTGGTTCAAAAATAATGTAATTTGTCCAAATTGGATATTTTTAAAAAGAAATACTTAAAACACTATTATTGAGGGTTATTCTTTTTTAAACAAAAAGAAACCACCGAGAAAATCTTTTTCTCCTATGGAGATTTTTTTGATGAACAGAACTCTGATGATGTCTTCTGTATAAATATATATATACTGTAAACCAAGATTAATAAAAACAATTTTTAACAATAGTGATTATAATTATTATTATAATTATTATTATTAAAAGTAGATTTCTTATGTTTTAAAATCCAGGGATGCTTCAAGATTTCTTCCAAGGGTAATCGTTTATCGGGATTTCTTTGGAGAAGCTATTTGATTTATTTTTTTGTGCATGTTCGTATGCGTGAAGAAAATAAAAGTATTTGATAAAAGAAATAATATACTCTTTTTTTGTTTTGTAAATAAGAAAAAATTTTACCGATCCAATTAAATGTTTAGCATCTTCTGAAATGTGTTCAGGCATTTTAAAATCAACTTTCCTAATTCTTTTATATGTAGCACGATAGCCAGTTTCTTCCTCAAATGGTGGAGAGCCAGACAATAATTCATAACACAAAACACCAAGGGACCACAGATCAATTTTTGAATTATGAGTTTGATACTCGATTATTTCTGGTGGAAGGTAATCCAATGTGCCACAAAATGTTCTACGTCTTTATTAGATAGGATATGTTAGTATAATGGATGTTATGGACAATAATGATATTAGTGCATATATTATTACATTACCTTTGACTGGGAGCATGTACTGACCAACCAAAATCTGCTATTTTAAGTTCATCATTTGAACCCAATAAAAGATTTTCAGGTTTGATATCACGATGTATAATATGCTTTTGATGAAGATAAGCTAAAGCACCTGCCATTTGAGCAATATACTAATAATTATTATTTGTATATATTTATTTTTGAATTAATATCATTATCAATATCCTCCTTACACACTAATTAAATTGAATGAAATGTACAAACCCTTGATGCGCGTTTTTCAGTAAATCTAGTACATTGTTTTAACTGCTTATAAAGCTCTCCTTTAGCTGCATATTCAAGAATTAGAAATACGTGTGTTTCATTATGGAAATGCCCATATAGACGTAGAACATTTGGATGTCTATAATGATAATCAATATGGCAATTAATATAACAAAATTAATAAACCTATATCAATAATTAAATATTTACTTGTCTACCTTATATTACTTTGTATTTCAATCTCTCTTCTTAATTGTTTTTCAGCCTTGGCATCAATAATTTCTGATATAGACATTACTTTCAATGCGACAATATATCCACTAGTCTTCTCTCTTGCAAGATAAACACGTCCAAGTTGTCCTTTACCAAGTCCACATCCAATATCAAAATTGTTTAATGTCCAAATCTTTGGTTCATTATGGCTATTGATCGAGTGGACAAGTGATCAGATTGATTAATAGGCTCATTGATCCACTCATTGACTTTGCTACCCAAAATAGTGAAAATTACCTAATATTCGAAGTAGAAGAGGAAGGAGAGGAATGCGAAGGTCCGGAAGATAGTTCAAAAGATGAGCAAGACGACAATGAGCCTCCAATTATTAAATCTTTTCTATTATCTTCGTTTTTTTTAGTAGGAAGGTCAATTGATCTAATAATATTATTATTACTATTATTAATAGAAGAGGATGGCTTGGCATTTTCTTTGTTTTTAGCTTCACGTTCGATTCTTAAATTATTATTACTGTTTTTGTTTTTGATTTTGTTGTTGTTAATTTTCAGTTGTTGATGTTGCTGTTAATATAAAAATTACTAACCTATTAATCAAATCAAATAATGCTCAACACAATATATAAAATAAATGTAAATACATTACCAAGGTCTTTGTAATAGGAAAGTGATGAAAAGAAAACCCCATTTTGGATGAATTCATTATTATGTGTACTGTTCTAAAAGAATGAATAATAATAATCTGATAAATTTTTTTTGTTTGCCGCGAATTAGATGTGGTATCACATGAATTTATAATCTACAATTCTTTGTAGATCTGAAATGAGAAAAATGAGAAACTAAATTAAAAAATAGCAAAAGATTAATAGATATTTGGCGTGTCTAACAAAGTTAGATTTGTCTGTTGTTAACTGGAGAAATAAGTGACGCGTACATCTGTAACTCTAAAGAAAATCAATATTATTATTTATAAACTTTATTATTGTTATAACTTTGTTAAAATTTATTATTGTACAATATTTTGAAATATAAATTAAAAGTCTCTAAATACAATATGGATTTTGTCATTTTACTTTACTTGACCAATTTATTTCTTTTAAATTTGGATCATCCTAATCACCGAAAAAAAAAAATGATATGCTTTAAATTTAATATTGTCAAAATCCAAGTTTACAAATTAAACTTTAATCTTGACAAATTTTTGTTCTCATCTGACTCCCCAAAGAAGCACGGATGAATTCTCCTACGCAAGCTAGAGAATAATCAAATGATGACGAATACCCAACCTGCAACAGACATAATGCCTGTTATTAATAATAATAACATAAAATCGTCGGGTAACTCTCTAGAATGAGGGATTATAAAAGAGACAGAATTCTTTTGAAGGAATTACCTTGATGGTTTAATATGATCCTACACTTTATTTGGTTCAATCACGTTGCCAAGAGACACTTAAGTCACGCTTACAAATTTGACAAAAAATTTATTATATATTTTTTAATCTTTTCATCACCCAATTCCTTTGTCACTCAGGTGTTAGCTGAGGCTATTTCTTTGGCGGTCCTTTTACGCTTTTGCTGACGCTATTCCTTAAAAAATGACTTAAAAAGATTAATTGATGTAATTATCAAAGATCCACCAACAAATTGTCACCAGAAAATAAATAATTACTTCCTTTGCTCGTTAATAGCCAATTTAAATATAATAAACTCGATCTATTTTTAATTTTTGCCAAGAATTGTTGTGTGAATGCCTATTATTAAAAAAAAAATTATTATTAGCATTATTTTAAGGCATAAATGAATAAAAATGTAAATAAACAAGTGAAAAAAAAATTTTTTTCTTGATTAACATATAAATTGATCTGACAAGGGATATTCTGTTCAAGGCTGATAGTCATTGTATATCAGTTATACTTGTCACAAACAAGACTCAGCACAAAATTAATTTATTATATTAGAAAGTTTATAATTACAGCAAATTTTTTAATAATTACAGTAATTTCAATTTTAAATTATAAAAATTTTTCGCCCAAATTATATTTTCTTTCTAGATTACTAGATTCAGATTTACTTGCCATAACAATATATCTAATAATTATTGTGATGATATTATAAGAATAATATTAATATAATACATTAATTGCAACATATTATCATGATAGATCACTTACCCTTTATTGGCAACTATTCCCCTGCATTTAATCTCCACAGAATATTTTATTACCCATTGTGGCACATATTCATTCTCATCAGAACCATCTAACACTTTATCAGTGGTGGCTTTTTTCATTGAATCAGTATATCCCTTTATAATCTTGTGAAAATTCTCTTGTGGTAAAATTACTGATAATTGATATTATATTATTATTATTATTAGCAAGGTATCATTTTAATTAATTGTTTTATAAAAAAATTCACATAAAAATAATTAAATGAATTTACCATCAGAATCACTATGAGTCAATAATTCTACATCATTTTTCTTGCCAAATTCAATTAATTCACGAGATACAGAACAAAGGTTCTTTATATTAATCTGATCGATCTTTGGTTGAACCTGCAAATAAATAAATTATTAAATATATAAATAATTTTTTAAAGTATAATTCATATCGCAATAGAAATAAAATTCTTCTCACCTTTGTAGCATCAATTAGTTTCTTCAATCTATTCATATTAAATTCACTTACACCTAATTTGCCAATATATCTATCATCATATAATTTTTCTAATTCTTGCCATACATTTATTATATAATTAAAATCCACTTTTTTTTCTTCTTTTTTTTCTTCTTTGTTTTCTGTGTTTTCATCTTCAATCTTCTCATCTTTCTCATCTTTCCCATCTTTCCCATCTTCCCCTACTAGTTGATCTTTATCGGTGTATAAAAGGCCACTGCATTTAATCTCCACAGAATATTTTATTACCCATTGTGGCACATATTCATTCTCATCAGAACCATCTAACACTTTATCAGTGGTGGCTTTTTTCATTGAATCAGTATATCCCTTTATAATCTTGTGAAAATTCTCTTGTGGTAAAAT
Source organism: Entrophospora sp. SA101 (assembly GCA_958430865.1). NCBI lineage: Eukaryota > Fungi > Glomeromycota > Glomeromycetes > Entrophosporales > Entrophosporaceae > Entrophospora > Entrophospora sp. SA101. Next base: position 131,726 of record CAUDNR010002779.1, on the reverse strand, counting down.
TACTGATAATTGATATTATATTATTATTATTATTAGCAAGGTATCATTTTAATTAATTGTTTTATAAAAAAATTCACATAAAAATAATTAAATGAATTTACCATCAGAATCACTATGAGTCAATAATTCTACATCATTTTTCTTGCCAAATTCAATTAATTCACGAGATACAGAACAAAGGTTCTTTATATTAATCTGATCGATCTTTGGTTGAACCTGCAAATAAATAAATTATTAAATATATAAATAATTTTTTAAAGTATAATTCATATCGCAATAGAAATAAAATTCTTCTCACCTTTGTAGCATCAATTAGTTTCTTCAATCTATTCATATTAAATTCACTTACACCTAATTTGCCAATATATCTATCATCATATAATTTTTCTAATTCTTGCCATACATTTATTATATAATTAAAATCCACTTTTTTTTCTTCTTTTTTTTCTTCTTTGTTTTCTGTGTTTTCATCTTCAATCTTCTCATCTTTCTCATCTTTCCCATCTTTCCCATCTTCCCCTACTAGTTGATCTTTATCGGTGTATAAAAGGCCATGAAAATGAATGATCAATGTATCCAAGTAATTAATACCAAGTAATCTAAATAAATAATATAATGATTGTGAAATGAATGATTTCTCTGATGTTAAAAGAAATAATTTAGCTAAAAATAGAATAAAGAAAATATTAACGATTTTTTTTTTTACAAAAAACAAAAATTCATACAAATATAATATATTGTATTTTATTAACCTGTGATTTCGTAATCACTTCTATCATCAGTGATTTTATGATCTAAGAGTGATGGTTCGGGAATTTCAATTATGTCCAAATCAAGATTATACTTGAGTATCACCGTTTTTAATAGATTCTCTAAAGAACTAATTAACTAAAAAATATTTAAATTATTAATATCAATATAAAATTTTTTTATATCATATCAATAATAATAGTAACTTACTTCGTTGTTATCCTTTGTACCAGGAAATTGTTTCATTAAATTTCTTGTATAAATTACAATTCGATCAGAATTTTGAATATTGTCTTTATTCATTTTTTTATATTTGCTATAAAATATTATTAATATTGATTATATATTTAAAAAGAAAAAAAAATCAAATGTTAATTACCAATTTTATTAATCGTATTACGTGATGACATGATGTTACATAATAATACACGTGGAAAAGTTTAAAATTTAAAATTTAAATAAAAATTCCCTTTAACTTAAAGATAATAAAGTTCATATAAATATATTTGGAATTCTTAGCATGATCGACAATGATAAGGTGCAATACTGATCGGCAAGCCAGTTGAATTACAAATTTTTGTTTCGTTTCACATGTCATCATTTTAATGGTTTGTTTTCTTCAATAGGAGGCATTTTGTGGTTTCAAATTTTGATACTGAAAAAAAAAAGAGGCATCGCAGAACTTTTTATTTAATTGCTTGAAAATGGTATTGAATTATGTTATCTAATCGATAACAGTTGCGAGAAGCGTGCAACATAAAATTATTTCGGTAGATCAATCACATGCTGATTATAAATAATTTTTTTAAATAAATTTTAGTTAAGTTCAACAAGTTCAACTATATTACCTATTCAACAAAGTCTTCTGAAGTCTACCATCTATCCCGATTCACATCAGGCTTTATTACTACACAAGCATCCTCTTCTTCAACTTTTAATTGGCCTTCAACTTCTGTTAGAAATTCACCTACATGAAGCTAATTATTGAAACTATGAATTTTTTTTAATAAATTGAACATTTTTCGATGGCACTGATATATTATAATATACTAATACCACGAGCATACATTTATTTAGTATAGCATGATAGGTGTAGGTTGTGTAGTCCAGTAGCTAGTTTATGTCACAATTTTATATGTTATACAATTAGTATGATATTTCCATCTTATCCAAAAATTTAAATAAATTTCTTTGTCACAATAGATGAATCTTTGTTCGATTATTATGAATGGGATTTTGAAAATTCTGATGGAAGAGATTCGAAAGGTTTTGCATTTATTATGATCATATATTTAATTGTTTAAATAAAATTTTATCGATTAACACTTTATTATTTAGAATAATTCCAACAATTCTAATTCCAATGACAGGGTATTAAAAGAAGAAATTGCATTATTCACGTCAGGGCTAATTAAATGCAAAGACCATAACTTACGTGACAACTCTTAAATAATGCTGTTTTGCAAAATTCCATCTGATATTTAGAACATGGCAGCCCGTGATACCAATCTGCTCATGCGAGAGCAATTCATTATGGAAAAAACCAGTCTTTTTAAATGCTGCCATTTTATAGTAAATTTTACTATTTTTTGGTTTTATATATTTAATAAACAATATTTGATAATATTTTTATATATACAGACAGATCTTGTAAACTGGATGGTGAAATGTTCATGCAATGTTGGTAGTAGCACTACTGGGAGGAATAATGGGCTTGAGGCTTGTACAACAAGATCCATTCGACAAGGTATTTACTTCCATACACCCGAGACAATGATGCAATAAACGTAAATCGAATATTACAAATAACAATAATAATAACAATAATAAGGCAAGAGCTGATAGAATTGATTTTTAAAGAAAAAGAACTTGAAATAAAATGTAAAGAATTAATTAGAGTTGGAACGTTAAAAGACTAGATATGAATTAGAGCTCAAGAAAAAAGAATTTGGACCAAGATTTAAATAATAATAATTTTATTATGACACCATTTATTCCAAAAGATAGTTCCTCTTTAAATAATTAACGTTATCTCTGACCGAAATAAAAATTTTCGCGCAACATGATAAAAAGTTTATTATATCAATTTTTAATTCAGATCATACAAGAAAATTCGTTCTATATAGCCATTGGACTATATGTGAACTTTGCATAAAAAGTGTGTTAATATGCACTTTGATTACTGCCATACACAATTAAACTACCACGATTTCAAATAATTCTTCTTGCACTGGTCAATGTTAAATACTTTTGCAAAGTATTAGTAAATATTTTCTTTGCAAGTGTCCTGGAATTCTAAACACCCGCATTGTTCTCGAGCGAAGAGATAATTTTGAAGAAAAGTTTTATTCAATTACAATAGGGAAAATTCGGAAGAAAAGAATACGGCGCGCAGGACTTTATAACTTTTTGTTATTTTTTAAAAACCCAAAGTCAAAAACTTATGACTTGTAAGATCGGCAATTACGGAGCTTTTCAGCCATAATGTGAAACAAGCATTCCGATTAATGTTACAACTATCACTTGGAATATTTTGGATTGGAGATCATACCTGCTTTGCATAATAAAAGTTTGAGATGTTTATCTCTTTAAAAGTTTCAAAAATCAGATAATGATTCTTTTTCTATTAAAAAGCTTTCCCATATAATTAATAGATGATGGCGGTGTGACTGTTATATATAACAATTATATGATATCATTATATTGTTGTAAAAAAATTTTTTTAATAACAGTCAAACGCCCATCACTACATATGATTTCTTTAGAATAAAACAGAAAGTCTTTGTTCTAGCTTGTTTGGTTATCGAGCCTTGTCATTTTATTTTATTTTTGGTGATTGTATTCATAACTTTAAACTACTATAACTTTTTTTTTTTCATATTAACACGATCTAAAACTTATTGTTAAGTTATGGCTAGAAAACTCTATCTTATTTGGGTTATTGAGACTTGGCATTTTAAAGATTTGGCATCATATTTGAAATTTGGCCGTGCTGCGCAACAAGAGGATGACTCGCGCCATATATGTAATATAAAAAATTATTTATAAACTCCCTTGTTAGATTTTTGTTAAACGATGAAAGTAAAGAACACTCGACAAAAAAAAAATCATCATCGTCCTAATTTGACTTAAACATCATGGAAATTGCAAGATTTCAAAATTTATCCATAAAAATTTTTTTACGGGAAAGATCTACCGAAAGCATGCTAATACTAACACTAATACAGAAATGGTACGAAATCTTTTTTAGTGAAAGAGCGCATTTTCCCGTAGGTTGGTTTTTTTGTACATACTAATAGAACACAAACGGAATTTATATTTCCCGCAAGTCCGTATTAGTATTATAATTAGTATTAGTATTAGTATTAGTATTTGTATTCTGTATAATACATTTTCTGTACGGTAATTACCGGAAAACGTATTAATATTAATATGGAAAAACAGTAATCCTCCGTATGTTTTCCGGAATTATTTGTATTAGTAATAATAATAGTAATAGTAATAATAACAGGGAACTCCATTTGGTGTAGCATCATCAAAGAAAAAATATATTCAAAACAATAACTGATGCCTATAAAAGGCGCACATTTCCGTGTTAAATATGAGAACGGTACCGGCATGGAAACACTAATGAATCCATATTGATACTGAACATTACTAATAATAATTAAACTGTGCGTACTTTATATACGGAAATAGCATGTTACTGACGATCCAATCAGACTGTAACAGTATAGTAAATTGTGAGTGTATCATAGATAGATATTAATTACTTTATTGTTCTATCATACTTTTGGTTATAATAACGTGTTACGGCCACTGCTCGCGTTACTAACGTTATCGAAAAATAAATCAATATTAACAATGTTAAAATCCTACTATATCTATTGTGTTACGATCGTGAATTCGCGTTACCTATATATCACCATATTATTATACAAAATCAGAGATCTCCTTGTTAGATAAACAAAATAGCTGCTACATTTTGTTATTATTATTCCATTGATAAACATGAACAATACACAATTGCGCATTATAGTTATAAAATGTTGTTGATTGTTATAGTTGACGCCATTTAAATAAAGCCATCACTGGTATTAGTTTAGTGATTTGTTAATATTATTTTAAATTCCTCTAACTTACAATCGTTGTCACTTGTTACACAATCCTGAAAGGAATTTAATTATTACAATCGAGATCACGTAGCATCATCAAAAACGATACTTTATTGATAAGCTCTTGATTTTGTTCATTATATATATAGTATGGTATGCTTGCAATCAACTTCTTATTTCATTCCCTGTATAAAATATTTTGTAATATATATAAAAATAAATTAAAAAATATATATTTATTTTACAAGGGTTGTTATAATTTTGTCTCGATATATAAAATAGCTTAAATAAAGATATGTATTAGTATATTTTTTTATCAATTTATAAAAAAACATACCTACTATTTATATTATATGATCTGCGTCCCTGCCCAACCCAAATAACAAGGGTAATAGTAAAGAGTAAAGTATCATACTCGAATAATAATAATGATGACAACATCAACTTTTGTTATACCAGCTAAAGTATAGGATAATTTGTAATTATTAATATTCTTGAATATGAATTATTTTTATCTAACGTTATTTTTTTTCTATTCGCATAGCCGATAATAAAAGGCTTTGTCGCATTTTCACCAATGGCATTGAATTATGTTGAATGAAGGCACTGCTGTCGTCACCACCTATGATAATTAATAAAAGACATGGAAGTTCAGATCATTCATTACCTAGAAACTCGAAAATTTATTAATTATTGTAACGTAATTATGAGTTTAACAATTCCACCAATAATTATGTATATAATATATTAAAATCAATCGAGAAATATTGGTTGTATTAGCCTTATGAATTCATAAATACAGTCAGCGCCTGGAAGAAATATTGAATCTATGGTTTTTAAATATTAAACATGTGAATTTTCATAATTCTAAATAATAATAATTAAATAAAAATCATAAAAATCGCCATCAACAAATAAAAGTTTGCTTTTTTTTTAAAAACTAAAAAAGTTGTAAAGAGTTTAAACCACAAAATGATGTTTTATTTATTTTTTTGTCATGTAGAATTTTCGAAAAACTATGTTCCAATTTCTGTGTTTATTGATGAAGATGATGATGATATAGATTTTATAGATAATAATGAATAAAAATGAGGGTTTCCCGTATGTTTTGTTGTATGGAGACAAAAGCGTACACTTTCAGTATGCCACATATTTCGCACCTGTTACTCGCTTATTCCGTACCTTGTGTGAAAATTAAAAAAAGTGCAAATCGTATATAAGAAATACGCATTTATTTTTAGAACGTATCGGTGGTGGGTGGCATGTTGTTTTTTATAGCACACGTCTATAACGTTGAAGAAAATTGTATTTTTGGGTTATTATTATTATAATATAAGTGTATTTCAATGCTTTGAAAAAAGCCTTAAAAAATTTTTAATAAAAGTAAATATAGTAAATACGTATTTTAGTTATCCAGAGGAGGAGGGAGAGAATACCCACCCAATACATAAACCACTACTAATGTAATAATTGCTTTAAATTATTGTTATTTAATTATTATTTATTATTATTATTATCATTATTATAATCAACCGATTAGTTGGTTTGTTTGAATGATTTCTACAATGATACTCTTTTTTTGTCGCGTCATTATTTTTACAATAACACGTCCCATACATACGTCAACGTACCAATCTATCATCGCATATCGCCTTAAAATTTAACTTGTATTTTTTTCTTTTAAAAAAGGCTTAGTACATAAATGATATATATATATACATATATATATATATATATAAAATTAAATAGATTTCCAAAATTCATTGAATGAATTAAAATTCTGATTGACATTATAATAATATCTGATATTGTTTCATTTAAAATAAAGTTATTACTAAATCAAGATTAAGAACAAGATTTTCATAAACATATATGACTAAATATATATTCCACAAGATCCTTACTCAAATTCTGGGCCTTTCTTTTTTGTTTTGATTAAATAAAATTTTTTTGCATTGTTGAAATTTTAATCAATGACTATAATAATAATAAAGTAGCGTTAAATATGAAACCACTTAAAACGCTAAAAGACAAAGAAGAGCTTGACAAAGATTGATTGGATCAAAAGAAATACGGATTTTCCCTTTTTGAAAAAACGAGAAAATAAAAAACTCGAATGACATCAGGTTAATCTCAAATGATGTTGGATAAATTAAGTTAAGTACAATGAAACGAAAACATTTATACAGCATATTAGTATAACATACTCTGCCTTTTTGCTACTAGCATTTTCTCAAAAAAAATTTTCAGGCTTATCAGATTGCCAAATTCCTTTAACAGTTATTATTATTATTAATATAGTTACAATAATTACAATAATATAACAATAATTAAAAAATTACCAAAATTACCAATGATCTGCATAGTTGTAAAAAAAAAACTTTTAAATTAGAGGAAGGGAAGCTGTTCGAGAAATCTGTTCCGGATAATATCCGGTTGTCTTATTATTGTTGTTGTTGTTGTTATTTAGTCAAATGATACCCAACCGGATTTGATTTTATTATTTTTTTCCGGTTTAAATCACACGATTTACAGATCATTGCTTATTGTGATTAATTAAATATTCAAAAAAGTTGTTTAATAGGCGTTGATGGATAATACAAAATCGTGATCCAATTTAACATCTTCGAGGCTTATTATTCATGCAGTTTTCTCACTCGGGGAAGGGTAGAAATAGAAGATACACGATATTTTTGGATCATCGTATAATGCATGGGGGGTCATTTAGCTACGTAGATGACAACCATGACAACTGGTCGATTCATATATATAAGATAGAGCACGATGACTATCCCAATATCAGCATGTATGTGAACACATTTGTGTTTATTTGTATAGGAAGCCAAGGCTAACGGTTGGTGCAACACGGAAACCAATTATGAGTTCAAGAGTTTAAAAACAAATTACACATTGTTTATTTATTTATGATTTTTAGAAAATTAATTATTCTTTTTTTTTTAAAAAAACCCCAACAAATATTTACGCGTTCTTAATTCTTTTATTAATTGGATTTATTTACCTTTTAATATTGTTAGCATTTAAGGTTAATAAGTGATGTTAAAATGGTAAAATGCAAAATAATAAATTAGACACGAAATCTCCCTCATCCTCATCCTTCATCCTCGTCCTCATTATCATTCTCGTCCTCGTCCTCATCCCTAATCACACGCTCTTTCTCCTATTCATCCATTCAAAGGCTATCTGCAAACTCTAAAAAGAGTGTATTAAACCAAAAATCGTAGAACACATATCTGGTGTATATATATGCAGCATGCATTTTTCGATCGTTGAATCATGTGAACTTTAATAAAACTTTAAAACCATTTAGACTTTTAAATGGAAATTTGTGGTACATTATATTTATCCAAATAAATAGTCAATAAAGAGCAAATGTGTGGGTGTGAGTGAGAACGGGTGGGCAAAAGAGGAAAATATTTAATGATAGCATGTAATAAATAATAATAAATGGCAAAAATTTAAGATATGATATAACTACCAATGTTCATCAATTATACACACATGCAAATGTTATAATAATATATTCTCTCTCTCTCTCACTCACACTCCCTCTATAATACACTCCGCATTATCATCATCGTAAATGAAACCTTTTACAATATGGCGCTGTTTTAAAATACGCCCAAAAAAAAAAAAAAATTACATGGATATGAAAAAAATATAAAAAGATTTATCCTCAACTGTAACAAAACAAAATAATATTAACTTTATTTTTTGGTTGTCCGTCTCGCCCATTATTATTTAAACTCTTGACTAATTAACCAAAATCTAAAATCATTAAATAGGCGAAACATTTCTAAAACTAATAAAACTTTAATAATTACTTGGCTTATAATATATACTATAATAACCTGCATGAAAGATTTTTTATTGTATTAATATGGAAAGTTGTTGTGTTTTGTGTTAACGGAATTAACGATTTAAAGTAAAAAATTTCGAAAAAGGATTTTTCTGTTATAAACAAATATAATAATATAAATAAATAATAACAATAACTATTATTGTGCAAACAAAAAATTTTACACAAGAATTTTTTTCTTTGAAATCTTTTTTCCATGATCTTTTTTCCGGACGCTTTTTTTGAAAAAAGAACCTTGTTTGTAAGAAATATTACACACACTCACACTCACACTATATAAAACTCAAATCCCGGAATTTTTTACTTATATACCTAAATCTGGATACAATTCAAACTAAAACCTTTTTGACAAACATAATAATAATAATAATAATAATAATTATAATTATAATTAAAAACGGAGAGCGGAAAGACAAAAAAAGGGAATGCGGGGTTGAAAAGAAAAGGCCGATCATAACGACACAATGAATTTTTTGAATTCAGAAACACATACAATGGATTTTTGAAGAGTGTTCTTGTTTAGTTTAAAAAATGTGTTGATGAATGGACTCTCTCGGTTATTTAATTAATTACTAATTAGTTAATTATTAATAGTAATAATATCATTAATTACTATAATTGCTACTACGATAAGACTTGATAGCATTTAGTGTTAAAAGTGTAAAACAATCTAATTTGATCGTGAAAAAAAAAATTTTTTTGTTTAAAATTAAAAAATTTACATATATTAATAATATTAATAATGGGAATGAATGAATATTAATGGGAATGATGGGAATATTTATTTTTGTTAAAATAAAATGACGATTATTATTTGTTTGTAAAAATTCTCTCGGTTATTGATAATTTGGATATTACCAATCAGTTGTTATGGAGTACGTGTCTCTATCACTCATTCCCACTCACTCTCACACTCCAACCAAACTAGACCAATCCAAACCAATTCAATTCCCAATTCAATTCCCAATTCAATCCAAAAAATGACAACGGCTTTTTCTTTTTTTATTCATCCTAATATGAATTTCTCGCCTATTTCTAAATTTTGCATTCTCCCTATCTATAGGCAATCAATATCCTAAGACTATTAGAAATTGCCATACAAAGCATTTTTCAATTGTTTTTTTTTTTAAATTAATTAATTTACTAATTAATTCCTTCTTCTTCTTCTTTTTGCTTTATTCATTAATTTTTTTTATTTACTATTTCCATATTGCTTTGCTGGTTGTTTATTTTTCCTATCCCATTCATTCGATTGTGTTATTCTCTATTACAATTTCCTCCATTAAGTAAACTCCGTATTGAGCCCATATTATTGCATCACTTCCTAATTTGGTAGATAAAAAATAAAATTTGAAAACGTATTACATATTCCACATACGCACACACACACACACACACACACACACACACACACACACATATTTAATCATCGTAGTAATAAACATCTCCGCAATCATCACAATCAATTCCCTTCGTCTATTTTACATACTTTATATTATTAATTCAGTGTGGTTGTGGTGGTGATGATCATCTTTGCAGTTATTATACTATTATTATTATCACTAATATTACTGAATTGTTATAATTAGTTATTCATTATGAGAAAAAGAACAAATCGATGGAATAAAGAGGCAGGGATGGGGGAAAAAGAAAGAATATTGGTAATGATAATTATGGTTATTTGTGGTATGATTTTAATAGTAATTACGATTATGGTCATCTGTCAATAGTTATTATTAAACATACCAAAATGATCATGCGATTGTAATCATAACTGTTAATTAATTGACTGTCACCTTTTTTTTTTTTTTTTTTTTCTAGTTTTTCCTAAATGGAACAAAATATTAGGCAATCAGTTTTGAAAAAAGTATCCTATTAATTTGTTTGTCATTTACATATATGGTAGATAAATAATTGAAATTTTTTTTAAAGTAATGTTACACTAACACTCAAACACACACACAAAATTTCGAATGTTTCTTGCTTTGAATACAATTTTTTTATGATTTCACATGATTTAATTAAAAATATTAGATATCAATCAACATCAAGTATATTGTTGTTCTCATTTAACCAACAAAATAAATCATCATCCACCACTCACTCACCCTCTCTCTCGCTCGCTCAACTAATCAATCGCTTATTAATTATGAATCATTATTAGAGTGTAAAATTAAACTGTCAAATGTTTAATTAGTGATTAATTAAATTAATTAACCACGAATTAATTAATTAATTAATTAACGAACACACCACTAATTAATTAAAATACATAGCCTAATTAATCAATAATAGTAATTAGCATTAATATAATAATTTTGTTTTTGTAACAAATACACTACTATTAATAATTTTTGTGAATTAAGTAAAAATATAAAGGTTTTAATTAATTAATTTAATTTCTAATCAAATCACCTTGCTATTTAATAACGGCGGTAACAAGCAGCGTCATGATCCGAGCATTAACGCTGTGTTTTTGTTTTTATTTTACCAAGATGATAAAAATGGTAATTTTTTATTATTTTTTTTTTTTTTTTGAATTAATAAAATTAATAAAATTAATAATAAGTTGGTGTAACATTGCTTAATATATTTATTTATTGTACTATTTTATTATGACATTTTAGCATAAAATTGAAATTGATTGTTATAGATTCTAATACAGTATAGCGGTTTAAAGCTCTTTGTTTCTTCTTCTTTATTCTCCCAACACAATCTAAAGAATGAATGGTGGGTGGATCAATTGGTTTTTTATTCTATTATTCTATCTATACATATCATATCGAATCATTCGTACATATATATATACTCCGTATACATAAATGTCAATCAAAGAGCAAAAGAAAAGGCACACTCACTCTCTCGGAAGTTTGGCACATTCATGCGGACAATCTTTTTTTATAAAAAATCTTATTAAACCAATAAATTTCCTGTTAAATTATAGAAATTTTAGAATTCCTGAATAACATGACCAAATAATAAAGTATCATGACAACAATAATAATAATCGAAATTTGATTGATTTATTGATTGATTGATTGATTCCGAATGTTTTGTTTGTTTTCGTTGATGGTCGGTTGATTGATTGATTGGTTTAAGAAATTTATTAATTTTAATTAAATCATTAATTATCGCAAAGAAATTATTTAATTGCTATTTAATTAATTGATTAATTGGGCGCGGCGGCGATGTTGGTGTTGTTGGTGTTTGTGGAGAGGAGAAAGAAGCATGCAAATTCTGGCAAATTTAATAAAAATGGTTTAAGAGAAAAATTATAAATTATAAAATGTATGATTAAATCATTTTTACATTCACTTAAGTTGTTTTGTTATTCTATTATTTTGATTATTTTATTTTAAACTTGTGAAAAAACACGTGGAAATTTTACTATTTTTCTTCTTGTAATAATAATATTAAATTATTTCTAAATATACAAATTGATTTCCTAAATAAAGTTAACAATTAATATTCTCTCAAAATAACAAAGTTCCCTCGATAATAAATCGGTATTTACCTTTGCACTAAAAAATAAATGTCATGGATCATATTACTAAGCATTATTTCCTTTTGACCTTTGCAAGTAACTAACAAGTTTCTAATAATTCCTAATTATTATTGTGATTTACAAAATTAGGAATTGAATAGTTTTTTTTTTTTTTTTTTTGTGTTTAAAACGGAATTATAACACAACGAAATATCATTGGAATGACAACGAAAAATCTAAAACTAAAGGAAAATTTTCTGTCCCAAACCAAATAAAACATTATTATTTATTACTAAATATATAAAATAATTTTAATATTATTATTATTATGGTTTTCTATTTAATTAGTAATTGGGTAACAATGTTTTTTCTTCAAATAATAAATTTTTTAAAGAATCAATTAATTTGTAAATTATTATTATTTATTATTAGTATTATTTATTTTATTATCATTATAATTTATCATATTATAAACATTCATACAATAAATTATATTTCCCAATAAAATTGTTACCTCCTGATATTATTTTTTTATTATAAAATTTGACTGTTACACAAGCAAGCCAATAAATTAATTTCACTATTCTATAGTATAAGCTGCTTGCTGTCTTTTTTATATTACTATTGTAAATAAAAAAGTTTATTTTAAAACTATTTTAATTTATACACGAGTAAATTAAAAAAAAATAATATAAAGGGAACAAATATTTTAACTTTCAGTTTTTTTCTTTCAATTTTTTTTTTAAAAATTTAGTCTAAAAAAACTATTATAATAACAATATAAATAACTAACATAACACACATATATAAATAAATCTATAAGAACTATTATAAAACATATATATAAAAAAATAATCTATAAGAATTATTTTTATCATTTATATATATATATATATATATATATACGAAAAAAATCAAAAAAAAACTCTCGAAATAAAAAGCATCATTTTTTGATCCAAAAAAAAAAAAAAAAAGAAAATGTCAAATATTTTGCTTAAAAATTTGGTTGACGGTCCCATTACACCTCAGATGATTGGTAAATATTTCTTTTTCCTTTTTGCTATTTGATCTTCAATTCAAAATCCAAATCAAATCATAAATTAATAATTATCTTTTAAAAATATATTTTATAGTGTATGTAACTCAAAAAGCAACTTCGGTTATTCCTTGCGATTCAATGCTTTCTTTATCGTCGTCGTCGTCATCGTCAACACTTTCAAATTCAAATTCTAATCATAAATCTAACAATAAGAATAATAATAACAATAAGAAGAACAACAACAATAAGAAGAACAACAACAATAAGAATTTAAATCAATCATCTTCAGCTTCATCTTTATCAATAAACACCGATAACAATCATGTTCATCATATTCATCATGATGAAGACCTTCAACTTTTACCACCCTTACAAAATTTCATACAACGTCTAGTAACAAGATCAAGCGTTTCAACTGCTACCTTTTTAACCACTATAATTTATCTGGATCGTTTAAAAAAGAAATTGCCTAAACTCGCTAGAGGTAAAATTTCTTATCCCTCGCTATTTTTGTGATTGTTCACGTGATTTAGTTAAAAGTTATCTGCATCACGTGTTATTTATGTGGCTGTGCTAATCTATTTATTTTTATTTTTTTATAGGCATGCATTGCACTCGTCATCGAGTATTTTTAGCTATTTTAATAGTTGCATCGTATGTTTCTATTTTTATTTTCATTTATCTTTTAGAAAAAAAAAAAAAAAAAAAAAGGTTATTTACTAATTAAATTTTCTCTTCTTTTTTAAATATAGAAAATATTTAAATGATTCATCTCCAAGAAATAAATATTGGGCAAGGTTCTCAAGTGTCTATTCCGTCAATAAAGTTAATTTAATGGAGAGACAATTGCTTACTTTGTTAGACTATGATCTTAGAGTAACAGAGGCTGAGTTATTATTACACTTGAGTCCATTCTTGAAATCGCCTTCTCTCTCAACATCATATAATAATAACAGTACCGGTAATACGCTGATAAATACACTAAAATTACCTTATCCAATTAATGGTAATCTTAACAATAACAATAATTTGGATAATCTTGATAATCATACTATTAATAACAGTAATGAATACATTCAAAGAGCTCGCTCCTATCCTCAAATATCTATACCAAAATCTTTGCCACTTTCCATGTATGATAATGACAATAATATGAACACAATTAATAATAATAATAATAATAATAATAATAATAACAACAATGTATTTTCATCTCCATCATCGTATCAACCTTTAATTATTGATAATAACAACAATTATAATTATAATGATGACAATGATGATGCAATGAACACTGATGAAGATGATGAATTTTTACCAAACACCAACAATGTCAACACCGTTATTAACGATAATTCATTTTCAAATTTCTCTCAAAATATTGATCAACATCAAACAAAAGATCAATTTGGCAGAAGACTTTCCTCAACTTCTACATGTTCATCATCCTCCACCTCTTCCATAACAACTCCTACATCTGTTCCAACAGCGTTTCAAAATAATAGTAATAATTTACTTTTACAACAACAATTAAATAATTTACAATTATTACAATTACAATTAAATTTGTTTAATAAACAACCTGACATTCCTTCAATTCCTTCAATAATCACACCAACTTCAACTAGTTATCTCCAATCCCAACATCAATTAAATCAAAATTCACATAGCCATCATCATCATCATTATCAACAACAATCTTCGTTCCAACCACCACCATTAAAATCTCTTTTATCTGACGCTGGCGCGGATAATTATTTTGGTTCCTCTGATTTTAATAATAATAATCACAACCAAATTCATCACGGTCATTACAATTACAACCTTCCCATTTTAAATGTTAATAATCACAATAACAATAATAATTTTCATCAACATTACAATCATATAATTTTACCAAATCCTGTTAACACCACCACCACTACAAATGTCTCTTACATGGAATAACACTCTCATATCAATAATAATTAATTTCTCTAAAAAAAAAAAAAAAAAAAAAAAAGGACAATTTTTAAAACCAAAAAAAAAAGCACTTTTTTTTCTTTTGTACATTACTTCTTTTTTTCTTTAGAATTTTATTTAATTTTTTATTTAGATTTTGCTTTTTAGTTTAAAAATTATATATAATAATATATATAATATAAAATCATTTATTATTATTATCATCATTATTATTATATATTAATATGTAAATAATAATTATTTTTTTCTTATACATATATATTTTTTCTTCTTTTTAGCATCAAAGATTTATAAAAAAAAACATTCATTAATTAAAAACAATCCATTTTGAAATCATTAAAATAAAAAATATCAATAAATTAAAAAAAAAAAAGAGTTTGGTTTAAATTAAATTTCTCGGTGAAAAAAATCGGTTATGTAAATCCTGTCACGTGAAGATAATAATATTACTATATTAATATACAATTCATTCTGCAACGAATGGCGGATCTTCTTCAATAACGGACCTTGCGAATTTAGGCCCCAATTTTATCAATATTTATTATGTACTATTTATTCAGTTACGGATTCTCTCTGTAACGGGCATTGCGAACTGTATATATACAAATTTGTTAATAATCTACATATAATTCCCAGGTTTAGTTAGCACACACCCGTTGTACCCACCACGGGCATGAAGTCATGTAAATCTTTCTAAAAATGTTAAAAATTCGTATATACCAATTGGGCTTTTCTATAATTAATATTAACATAAATCTTAAATTTTAACCCATTTTGGAAATCGCTAAATATTCTTGTATTTGTGAAGGCATCGACTCGGCTTGCCGAAAGTAACCTATTTATCATTTTATAATGGTACTTACTGTAATAGAAGACTCTCCCAAAAGAAAAAAAAACCTGGGACCTAGAAAGCTTCGTGTCCTGAATGTTGTACATGAACAAATTAAGCTTGATCAATTATTTAAGAGTACAAATACGATCGATTTATTGGCTTTACTAATAATAATAATTGTAATTAATTAAATTTTAAGCATGTAATTTATATGGTGTACAACGTATATAAATTAGTTATTAAGTCTCCTGATTCATGGTAACATTTTGTTGTCTTCTAACTCTCTCTTACTCTCTCTCTCTCTCTAAGTTCACTTTATTGTTTAATAAAGAATATTATTTCTTTTTTTTGTTAAACTGTAAACATTTATTATTAGTATAATGTTATTATATATTATATATTGGTAAGAAAATTTTTATGCATCTATTGGGTCAATTGTTCCTACAATTAAGCTAATAAACAAATTTATTTTTAAAAATTAGTGTAACATTAAATTTGTCTGGGCGGCTTCATTTAGAAATAGATGCGAGTTTTTTGTTAATTTGGAATATGTGTGTAACATTGTGCATAGTTTTTATACATCAGAAAAAAAAATCGGATTTTTTAATTTTTTCAAATTTCTCTTTTTTCGATTCTATTTTTTCAGGCAAGGCAGACGTAATAAAGGTTCGTTTGTATTGATTAACTATTCTTTTTTTTTTCAATTTAATAATATAACATGAAAATTTAATTAATTAATGTATTAATTTATTATTTCTGGTTTTTTTTTTTTTTTTTAGTCACATTCCTTCCTCTCCTAATCCCTTTCCTCTTCTACTTTTTTAAATAAAAAGTAGAATAAACCATTTTATTTATAAAATCATTAATTATTTTCCTGGTGAAAAACACTCAATTCATTTAACCATACATTACATACAAAAAAAAAATGTCTTATCCGACGCCACCTTACCAAAAAAATTATCCAACGGATATTAATAATAATAACATTCCTAATAATAATAATAACTTTCCCAATAACGTTCCTCCTCATCATGGAATATTAAGGAGAGAACATATAGAATATGATGATCGCAATAATCATCATAACAACAACAACAATAATAATTATAGTGATGATTATAATAATCACAACCATCCTTCAATAAATCACCAGTTGCAAACTAATCATATCAATGAAAAAAACGATCATTCCAATATTGGCCATGATCCAGAGGACGCTTCACGGGATATTCATATTCATACACCAAATATACTAAAAAAACCAAAGATTGTATCAAAAGACCCTGTGAAATGGTACAGGAACACACGAGAAATCTTACTTGCTGTTAAATCCAATTTTCTTTTAATATTCTTACCTCCTGCTATCATAATGAAAAGATTTGATGTAAATGACAATATATTGCTTTTCTTTAATTTCTTGGCTATCATTCCATTATCAAAAATTATGACAACCGGCATTGATGATCTTTCAGCCAGATTTCATCCTGTAAGTAATCAATCCTGATCTATTTGTTTCAGTATTTCTTTGTCTATTCTCTGATTGATTTGATTGATTTGATTGATTCCTTTTTTTTTTTTTTTTTAAAGTCATATGGTGCAATTCTTCATGCGTTTGCCGGAAATTTTGTCGAATTGGTGATTTCATGCTATGCATTATTGGATAAACAATATTCAATTGTTCGTTCTTCTGTACTTGGTGCAATTTTATGTAACATATTATTGGTAAGTGGATTTAATATACACACATTAAACCTATTCATATACGCACATTCATTCATTCATTATACACACATTCATTCATTCATTCATTATTCATTCATTATTCATTCATTCATTCATTCATTCATTCATTCATTCATTCATTCATTCATTCGTTCGTTCATTCGTTCATTCATTGTAATACTAATTATTTACAAATTTGCTGCTTCAATAAAACAAAAGGTTCTTGGTGTTGTATTTTTGGCAGGATCTTGGCCAAGAAAAAAGTCCAAGAGAGAGTCTATGAATGCTCATTTAAGCACACAACTTTTTGTATCCACTAGTGCATCTACCTTGGCTCTTGCTGTTCTTGCACTTGTCACTCCTGCCGCATTCAAAATTGCTGCTCCTGTGGGCACGGGCATTGAATGTGATTTACAGAATATTAGTCATGCTATTGCTATCATTTTATTATTTGTCTATGCTGCTCTTTTAATATTTCAATTGAAAACTCATGTTACGTCTGTAAGTATATATATATTTATATGCGTGTGTTTGTATTTGTTTATTTCAGTTATTAATTTTATTAATTTTGGGGGATTTTTTGAAAATATACTAGACCATTTCTATGGATGAAGTTCACTACAGAGAAGCAAAATATTTCCTTCTCTTTGACGTTTTCTTGTAAATACGATTTTTTTTAAATTATGTAAAATTACATAGATATGTTTGTATTTATATTTATATATTTTATATATTTATTATTTCCAGAATTGTCAGCTCTATAACTGGTATTGTTGTATGTGCAAGATACCTAGTGACAAGTATTGAACACATGGCTCATAGTTTTCGACTTGGAAATGGATTTATCGGAATGGTTCTTTTACCTTTGTGTGGTATTTATCATTCTTTCACACACATATATTCTCCCTTCAACTAATAATGATTATGATGATAATTTATTAACTTATTTAATAATTATAATAGTTGTTTCTAATTTCATGGAACATTATGATGCTATTAAAGAAGCTTCTGAAGATAAAATTGATACTGCCGTCGGTTTAATTCTTAATACATCTGTGGTAATTATTCATCATAATATTAGTCATTATCATTATTATGATTGTCTTAAAATATAACAATAACGTTATTATTATTATTATTATTATTATTATTACCAATAATATTATAGCAAATCGCTCTTTTGGTTGCTCCTGTTCTTGTGCTTTTTGGTTGGATTACATCAAGACCTTTGACATTGGATTTTAATACTCTTGAAATTTGTGTACTTGCGTGCGCTGTTCTAATTGTCAATTATTTAGTAGCTGTATGTAAAACAATCACTAATATCCATATTTGATTTACTTGTAAGTTTATCATTATTTAATTAATGATTTTTTTTTTTCCTTTTAAAAATTATCTAGGATGGTAAAGCAAATTGGTTAGAAGGATACATGTTGATTGTAAGTAAAACACAAAAAATTAAATATAAAATTTCAAGAAAAAGAAAATTTTCAACAAATCTGATTATTGATTAATTGTTCTTCCATTTTTTAGGTTTCTTATGTTATCATTGCTGTTGCTTTCTTTTATTTCCCAAATATACCAGAACTCAAAGAAGCTGATATATTGAAATGTAATCCATTCAGCAGAAATTTACCTCCAGATGATTTTGGTTTAAGTACAGGTAGTGGTGGTGGTGGTGATGGTCATTAAAATTTTAAATCGTAATCATAATTCCTCCTCATTCCTCATCTCGCGTCTTGCCTTTTTTATTTTTCCTCTTTTCCCATTTATTCTTTCCCGTTTAATTTTTTGGGCACGATAAATTTAGCTGATGGAAATAAAACAAATAGATAAACACATTATAGATGCCTTCTTTTTTTTTTGTCAAAAAATAAAAAAGCTAAACCTATAAAGTTTATAATAATATATAGTTCAAAGTTTATAAATAAAAATGTATAAAAGTTAAAACTCAAAAGTTTATCCAAAAACTATGATAAAAATAAATCTTGTTTCGAGAATAAATAATTCTTTTTTTTTCTGTAAAAACAATAATCATGGAAAATAACGCTAGCTCTAATAATATTAACGCCAATACTAATAATAAAAACATCAAAGGATCAAAAACGCAACAATCACAAAAGGCTGGTTGTAAGAATAATCGGAAAAAAGTTTTAAATAATGAAAAAACTCCAAAGAGACCTCTCAACGCATTTTTTATATTTGTTAGTGAGAAAAGGTACATGTAAAAAAATCTTTGTTTACATTATATTTATATTTATGACTTTGGCTCTATTTATTTATGTTGCTATATAATTTTAGACCCGAATATATAGAAAAATATCCTAATTATACTGCAATCAAACGTGCTTCTATTATTAGAAAATTGTGGAGTTCCATGTCCAAAAAAGAAAAAGAGGTTTATATGATATATATATATAGATCCTTCGATATAATAATTAGACGCGTTGTATTTTCGATTTTTTTTTTTTTACATTAATACATTAACGTTTACGCTATTGTTATATATAGCCTTATTTTAATATTTCAAAGAAAAAAATGGAAGAATGGAAAAAAACCATGCAGGAATATAATAATAATAATAAATCAGTAAAGTATTAAATAAAATATATTTATATATATTAATTATATTTGAAATAAATTTTTATACAATATCTTTCATTATAGAATCATGATAATGTTAAAAATCAAACGAGTAACGTTGGTGGTGTAGAAGATGACGGTGACGAAAACGACGACGACGACGACGACGACGACGACGACGATAAAAAAGATTCAGAACCTCCTAACTTTATAACCAATACAGTTTCGAATATAGAGACAATAAGTTTTCAATCTTTGCTTGATTCATTGAACGCTGTTAATACGATTAGCGCAAACGAAATTCAACCATCACCATCACCACCATTATTATTATCATCGTCGTCGTCATCTTCAAATACCAATGATACAAATAATGATAATAGCGTTTTGAGTTGTCGATTTTCAAACAATGACAACAACAGATCTATAACAAATAATTGCTGTTGTTGTAGCATCATGAATTCGTCCATAAACACTCAAAATTATGACAACGTAAATTCAAAACAGGAATATGTTAATTCAAATACATATAACATCAATCAAAATTCTACTACTACTTCTTCTTCTTCAATTGCTTTTCAACAACCACAAGAAAGGGTACCGAGAATTCATAATAATATACAAGATTTTAATATCTCAATGCCTAATAATAATAACGACAACAATAGCAACAATTGTAATGCTTGTGGTAATATACTAACTCAAAATATGCTAAACTTTCAGTCTTACCAGTCGCAACAGTCATCATTACTAATACCTCAACAAAATGACTTTAGTAGCAAAAGCAACAATAACATACAACAATTTCAAAATCAACAACAACAACAACAACAACAACAACAACAACAGGCTCTTCAAAATAATCAACGAGAAACTTATTGTTTCCAACAAATGTCATTTCCACAACAACAACGTCACGATAATCAATTTTATTCTCATGATAATAATAACGTAACTGTAAAAATGGAATCAGTAGATAATTTTGAACCAATTGCGTTTTTTGAATCAGAGCCGAGAATTTTACAAATGCCACAGACTTCCATTCCTATTACTACAATAGGAACATTTTACCCCCCACAGATTAACTCTTTCCCACAACAACAACAACAACAAACATGGAAATCCATCCCAACATCATCACCGTTATCATTACAATACCAACTACAATTAGAACATATGATATTACAAACAATGAATTATCCACAAAAACCACAAAAATGGCAAAATATCCCACAAAGAAATCTTTTTCTTCCTAAACAACAATGGAGCCAACAACAACAATCAACACCTAATATTCTCACGAATTCACATTTGCATAATTCTCTTCTAAATAATAATAACAATGATAATAATATCTATAAATTACCTTCAAACATATTTTCACAACAGCCAATTTACCTTCACCAGAATCCCTGGAATCTTGAACAACAAATTAATCCACAATAAAACGGTTACAATACAATTCATAATCAACCTTATAATTAATTATTAATAGATTTGATTATTTGATTATTTATTTTTAATTAAAAATAAAATAAAATGTACTTTTTATTTCTCTATATAAAAGCTTAATTTATTGCAATAATAATTATAATATTACACACACTAATTAATAAAAAAATTTAATTATTTAAATTTTAATTATCGTCAATATTGGTTATTACTATTTTCATTGTGTTTACTATTATTGCTGCTGCTGCTGCTACTGCTACTACTATTATTATTATCGTCGTCGATGCTATTATTATAAATATCATGATTAACGTCAATATTTTCGCTATTATCGTTAGGTTTGTTTGGTGAAATTCGTTGTGGGGCACCTGGTCGTTGATACCCATGTTGTTTAAGGAATAAACCACATCGATTGCCTATATATAAATATATATATAAAAGTAATTAATAATTAACATAAGAATATGATATAGAATAAACACAAACAATAATCTAATGATGATAACCTACAAAGTTTACTGCCTTCTGACCCTCTCCAACAAGGAGTTTCTTGCGTGCCACAATTTTGACAACTTGGTGGTCCTGTCCCTGCCTTTTCCGGTTTAATTAAACGAATTTCTCCATCAGTATCAACTTCTGTAGGACGCTGTCTCCCCTTAACTTTAAGACTAGCAAAATACAAACATAAATATATTTATATTCACCTATACATGTGTGTATATAAATAAAAATAAAAATAACATATATATTTAAATATACTAACTATAAGCCACATGCATTACAAAGTAAAGCTTCTCCTTGTAAATCTCGTCTCCAAGCTGGTGTTTCCCTTGCACCGCAATTTGAACATCGATAAATCTCGCCAGCTTTGATGATTTTGCCAGAATTAGTTCGAGGAGATGCTATGGTTGCTCTTGATCTTCTTCTTCGTCGTCTTCTTGACTGAAAAGAATGAGTGTTTATTGAATTGGTATCAGATGAAATTGAACGTCTTGTTGTCGATGCATTATGATTGTTGTTGTTGACGTTAGCATTGCTATTACCATTGCCATTACCACTGCTATTGATAATGTTATTACAATGACTACATCCAATATTTGAGGTAATCTGTTCTTCATGATGTTGATTTAAAATTATCAAATTTCCTCCATTCATAATTTTGTGATTTTCCGCTGAAAAGGTTTTTGTATTTTTGTTATTACTATTATTATTGCTACTACTGCTAATAATATTATTACCGCTATTATCACTTGTAGTATTGTTATCATTATTACTATCATCATCATTATTAGAATTATTGTTACTACAGGTAATAATATTTTCATTACTTGATAATGGATTTGATTTATTTGAATATAATACAGATGTTGGACTGTGGTTTACTCGATGAGGTGATGATGACGACGATGATAATGACGACGGTTGTGAATAGAAACAACTATTGGGTAAAGCAAAATAATATTGAAGAGGAAAAGATAATCCATTATTGAATGAAGAGGGTCCTGTCGGTAAATTAGGAGAGGTTGGTTGACTATGGCCATGTTGGTGATTGCGATGAGGGAATTGATGATAATGGTGGTGATAGTGTTGTTGAGAAATGTAAAGACATTGTAGGCATAACGATGATTCAAATTCCAATTTTGATTGATTGAGACCTGATAACGTGGTATTATTATTATTATTATTATTATTATTATTGGTTTCTTGTGATGTTATAGTATGATTAATGTGCGAAGAATTTGAATTGGTGTCCAAAATATTTGTAAGATTACATTTAATGCTGCTGCTATTACTGCTATTATTAGAAAAAGGAGAAGAATTGATCATAATTTCGTCGGTAGGCTTATTTTGTGTATTATCGTCAGATTTCGTTGGTGATTTATCTGATGCATGATCGGTTATTTTGGTGAAATTTTTCTCTTTTGGCTTTAATAAACCATTATTATTAAGTTTGATGAATTCTTCGTCAAGTTGATTTTGTTGTTGCAAAGGTGATAAAGTATTGATTGGTGATTGTGTGCAAGTAGTGGTGGTGGTAGGATATGAACTTTGTATAATATTACAAATATTGAGAAGGGATAATGAATTATCAGATTTATTTTTTGATGATGTCGACGGTGACGGTGACGATGTCAATAGTGATAAAACTTTTCCGCTCTTTTTAATAGAGTCTGGAATTTCTTTTGTTTCGTCCTTGTCGATTTGTCTCTCCTCGCAACTTTCAATTATTGGATTTTTCTCTTGCGCTGTTTGTTCAATATTTTCAGACATTATTAATAATAAACGTGTATTTGTAAAAAAATAGACTCTTTGAGCATATTAATTTAAGAGACGCGTAAATTTGTGTTGATTTTTTAAAAAAAAGGAAATAAGAAAAAAACAAGTTATATATAAACAATTTACTATTATAATGAATATTATTTAATTAAAAAAGGAAAACTTTATTTAGTTATTTAGAGAATGAAAAAAAATTTTTTTTTTTGATAAATAGAACAACTTAGTTCATATATATTTTCAAATATTAATGTATAATAAATAAACGATCATTGGGGGAAAAAAACCTTATTTTATCACTCTAAAAATTGATTTTGTCGTTTTTTTTTTACTGATTTTGATGCTTTAGGTGATCAAAAGAAATCAATATTTTTTTACTTTAATAATTTAGTTCTTTGAAAATTTTCGTGAGAGGAAAATAATATGTAAACTAATAAATATATATACGTAAAATATAAATAAAAAAAAAATGTAATGATTAATACTTAATTTATAAAAACTACTATATTTATATTGAAAAAAATAAGAGTCAAATATAAAACCTTTTAGTAATCACATATTAAAAGAATAATGATGCTCCCTCCTGATTTATAATCTCATCAACCATCACACACATCGTAACATATAATAAACTGTCCAATAAATATTTTCATTAGATATTATTTTAAGGTCGGAGAAAGGGGGTTGGTTATAAGTGATTGATTACAGGTCTCACTCATTAGATGACACGAAATTTAAATCAAATCAATTGATTAAAAAAAAGGTACCAAAGGATGCAAGTTACGATTGAAAAATTGAATACTGATTTAATTTTTAATTAAATACTATTTAATACCGAATTTTACTGACAAATATAAAAATCACCTCTCTTAAAAATTATTTTGTAATTGCTCAGGTCCATTATATTATAAACGTGACCAATCATAAGACTTCATCAATCAATCAATTAATGAATTTTTTAATCAAGAAAGATGGTGCATTTTCTACGTTGACTGGTAAATGATTGGTCAAATTACAGAATGGGTAGTAGTAGGTTACATGTTCAAGCAGGGATTCTGGTAAATCTTTGCGACATGTCTTATATGGGGCATGCTGCAACAAAACCAGACAAAGTGAACATTGGTATTACCAAGGATTTCAGGGATCAAAATTTATCATTTGTAATGTGATAATAATTAACAGTTTTATAATATCCCATTTGTTATCTTAAGTGATATATAAAACTATCCCTATACAAAAATAGTTAATATGAACTCATTACATCAGGTCTATTATGGAACCCAAGAATTATAGTACTATCAGAAGTATTTTAAAAAAGGAACAAGGCGAAAAAATTGCACCTTACGTTTTCAAAATAAATAATACTCAGACACTGAAACTTATCTAAGAAAAGAAAAAATTACCTATGAGATTTACCAAGAAGAAAGGAAAATAATAAATGTTAGAAAAAGAAAGCAGAATAAAGGTGTGCTATTACTTAACAAAAAGCAGAAACTTTTGGAAGAAAAATAATCTTATTATTACATATTGATCTATTTTTTCTTTTTAGTCCTTTTAAAAACATAAATCATAACAATTATAAAACCCAAAATGGTATTCATCATCAAATAGATTTATCATCATAATTTTCTTTATTCCTTGAAATATTGTTTTTACATTCATCAGCAGCTTTGGCAAAATCTTCATCTTTTAAGTCAGAGGCAGTAGTTTTAACATGATAGATGTTAGATTTAGTAGTGCCTCTTTTGGATAAAAATCTTAAAATAAGTGCGTAAAAAGGAAGCATTTTCAGCCTATTATAGAACTACTAATACTTAAGCTAGTCTCTTCTTTTAATTGTCATTGGGAAGTTCTAGCCTGGTTCTAAAACTTTTATTACGGTTAAAAATTGCTTGAGAAATGGGAAATTTTTTTTTGAAGTGTTCGCGATATTAAAATTTTTAGTGTACCGTTACACGATCTGCATTATTATTATTATGTTACGCGGGTCAATAACGGCTTTTTCATAATAATCATTTTATACATATATACCAATACAATGCTAATTTCTAACGAATGCTTTAAAGAAAATGAAAGTTGGACCTTGATTGGTTACTTGAGATATATAGTGAATTGTGAAGACTTCTTAGCTAACAGAAATAATGAACATTTATCCTATCGTAAGAACCTTGATTAGATCGTTAATTACTACAATACAAAACAACGAGCCAAAGCTAAAAAGTGTATTGATAATCTCAAGGTAAGATTCCTGATGTGTATGGGTCCAAGGAATATAACACATGCACATGATATGTTCTGTCGGTGTTGAAGAAACTTGAATAGCCAACTGATTACGCATTAGGATGGTGACTGTGGGGTACGTCCTCCTTTGAGTGTCCTTGGATAGGCTACGTGCTATTGCCATGACACAACCGATGGTTACGTACTATTAGAGTTGCGGGCTACGTGCCTTGTCATAGTCCATCCACATCAGATATTTTATGTATTTTATACAAATTTGTTAGATTGACTTTATGTGATGTATGTAACGATTTTATATCATTATTAGGCTGAAAAAAATTCACCAGCTGTTAATTCTTTCCGAGCATCAGTTGTGAGAAAAAAGTATGAACGCAAAATTGAAATCTCTAAGGTTGGTAAGATGATATATATATGTTATATGCTAAAATTGCAATTTTAATACCACATAACTATGACATGCTTTTTTCCTTCGAAATTTTGTAAATAAAGTATTCTTACTATTTGTTAGTTGAAATGTTAAATGATTGTAGGGTGTAAGGATATACACATTAATATTAATATTAATATTATTACCAATTACTCTAAATTTTGATCCCTGAAATTCTTAGTAATACAAATGTTCACTTTGTCTGGTTTTGTTACAGCATGCCCATATAATAATAATAATAATAATAATAACACACAATGATTAATATATCTATTTGTTAAAAAAAGTCTTTTTAATACAACAAACGGCAAATAAGTCTATTATTAAAAATACAATTAGCTTTAATTTACAATTTTTTTATGATTTTATAAATTTTAGTTTCTATATATAAAAATAAATAAATAAATAAATATAATTATCCAAATTCTATCTATACAAAGAGCATCCATGGGATGTTGTTGGCTGGTTGGTTGGTTGGCTGGTTTCTTTTAAATGATGTATATATTTATAAAATATATAAATAATTATACAGATATATAACATGTATATAATACAATATGTTGTCCCAAAAGCAATCCAGAGGTATTTATAACACATGATCTTCCTCCTCGGTAATGGCGCTTGTGGTGACCTCAGTCCTGACAGAGTGTTTGTTCCGATTGATGAATGGTTTTATAAGTGGGCGAAGAAAAGATTCTATTTAAAAATTTTTTTTTAAAAAAAATTACAAATAAGTATACATACATGTATAAAACTATATATAATAAATTACAAATCAGTCAACTCTCCGTATAACGAATTTAGAAGGTTGATAAAAAAGAAAAATGCGAATGATTTAAAAAGAGTTTTGGAATTTTGAAAATAATTATAATAATATATATATATACATGTTTTTTTTTTTTAATATTTAAAAATTTTAGGTAATGAATTTTAAGGACGAAATGAAAAGAAAATTTTTGTTTTGGTCATGAATTAATCTCGAATACCCACACACGGATTCACATAAAGAACAAATGGTGATTGTGAGGTGTTGAAAGGGGAATTTCGTTATAATGAGAGTTGACATTCAACACAACAGTCTTAAAAGCACATGAACTTGCTTTTCTTGGCCATGAGTTCTTCCATCCGACTTTCAAGTTGCCTTCTCGCTTTCTCGGCATTTTCTTTGGCTTTTCGCTCTACTTCCAACACCTTTTCGATATCCTTCTTTTCTTCGTACACCGATGATTTGGCGTGTTCAAATTGGGCCGTTGTTTCATCCAACTGTGATCTCAATGCTTTAATTTGATCTAAAAGTTCTGTCTTTTCTTTTTGTAAAAATTGTAATTGTTGCTTAGCAACACGTAACTCGTCTTCGTTTTCTGTTAGTGAATTTTCTAGAGTTGCAACCAAATGACGACTTTGAAGATTATCCCCCTCTAATCTGGCTAATTTCTTTTGTAATTTTTGAATTTCTACTGTAACCTCTGTATTAGAATCAGGTCGCGATGAATGTGGTGGCTTTACATTAAATACTGGAGTCGTAGGGGTGGATGGCGAGCCTGGAACAGGAGGAAGTGCCATAGGTGGTGGAGGTAAAGGTTGACTAGGTGGTGGTGTAGGTGGAGGTGATTTAACTGTCGCCATCATGCCAGGTCGTACTTTCTTTAGTGCGTCTGAAGAAGAATTATTAGATACTGTGGACATGGTGGATAATCTTGAATTATCAACATCTGATACAGAGATTCCACTGGCATTTGAAGGTCTTCTACGACGAGAAGTTTCCTCTACTAATCTACGTTCAAGTTCCATAACTTTATCTTGAAGAACTTTAATAATATTGCTTTGTTGTATGATCTTATTTTCTTGTCGATTAAGTTTGGTTTTAGCTGTGCTATCTAAATTATTGGCTCGGGATGCACCAGGTGAATGTGGTACAACATCAAATGATGTCACGCTGCTTCTTGACTTGATCGATACATTATCTGGGGTTAGTATGTTTGAATTTATTTTACTTAATTCTTTTTCAAGTTGTTGATTTACATCAATTAATCTTGTAATCTCTGACTCCATCTCTTGAATATCAGTTATAGACTTTTGTTTATAATTATTATATTCTTGGTCAATTTCTGTCAGCCTAGCATGTAATTCTGATAATTGTGCTGCTCCTTTATTACCTTCACGCCCTGCTGTTTGTAACTGTTTCAATAATGAATCTAATTTTTGATCGAGCTTCTTACGCTCTTCACAGAATGCTTTATTAGCTTCCTCCAATCCTTCTTTTTCAGCTTCAAGCTCACTTATTTTACTTTTTAATTCATCAACGCTTACAGCAGTAAAACCTTTAGATCCAACAGATTTTAATCGTTCAACTTCACTTTCTAGTATTTTAACGTTTTCTGTTAGTAATACTACTCTCTCTTCTGAAACCTTTATTGTTTCACCAAGTTCGTTATTCTTTTGTTTTAAATCCTCATTTGCTATAGATAACTGTGCAAGCGCAGGATTTGTTGTTATTGGACTGCGCGACTTGTCATTTGAATTGCTATTTGTAGAAGTTTCTATGATTTGATTTGTAGTTTGTTCAAGTGAAATTTCTAATTCGGTTATACGATCTTTTTGTTTTTGTGAAAGCGTCTTAATGCTTTCATTTTCTGTTGTGGATTCGGTGAGTTCTTCTGCCATACGTTCAAGTTCTTTTTGAAGGTTCTTAATTTGGTGTGTAAGATCTACATTTACGTCAATCTGATTATTTTTATCGGCCTCAACTTGTTTAGAAATATTTTCTAATTCTTTTAGATGGTCTTGATATTCTTTAATTTCATCATGTGCTTTTTTAAGTTGATTTGTAAGATCTTCAACCACAGCATTATCATCAACAGTTTCATCATTATCTTTTTGGAAAACACAAAGTTGATTTTCTAATGTTTTACACTGCCTCTTAAGATCCTCTATTTCATCTTTAGCATCTTTCAATTTCAAAGTTTCCGTACTGTAATTATTTTCAGCTTCTTTTAACTTCATTTCCAAAGTGTTTATAAATTCAGATTTATTATTTTCAGACGTTCTAACACTTTCAAGTTCTCCATTAATTTGTTGTACTGTTTCTTCTAATTTACTCAAAGAATCTTGTTTTTCTTCCAGTTCAGTTTTCAAGTCTTTAATTAAAGCTTCTTGAGTAACTTCTAAACGCTTGATTTCTTCTAATTCTGCGCTCGTCAAAGTTACCGAGTCAATACCTGTTTTCACAGTTGTAGGCAATTCTTTTTCCAAAAATTCTAACTTGGCTTTTAACTCTTCAACAAGTTTTGCATTCTTCGCTGCTGACTCTTTGGATGCTATCAATTCAGGGGAAGATGAATTTTTATTGTCTTCTAATTTTTTCTCCAACTCGCCAAGTTGTGATTGAAGGTCTTTAACTAAATCGGCTTGAGCAGTTTCAGATAATTTTGCATTTTCATGTTCCAATCTATTTTTTTGAACAATGGATTCCAGCTCGGCAATTTGTGAATCTTTAGTTGAAAGTAATTTTTCTTTCTCGCTTAAAGCAATATTTACTTCCTTTAATTTTTCTTCAAGATCATTCGCTATATATTTTTTATTTCCTTCTGATTCTTTAAATTCTTCAAGTTGAGTTTCTGCCTTAGCTAATTGATTTCCAAGATTAGAAATGTTATTTTGACCAGTTTGCGATGATTTTTTTAATTCTTCAAGCTGAGATTCTAAATTCATAATCTTAGAATGTAACGATTCAATGATTTCTTTATATTCTAGCTCTTTGTTCTCAAGGGCTCTTGTTAGTTCATTCACCTGTTGGATTTTAAGTTCATGTTCCTTTTCAGCATTTGTTAATTGATTATTAAGCTCAGTTATCAATTTATTTTTTTCCTCGTTTTCTAATGTTGAGTTGATTAATTGTTCCCTAAGCTCATTTAAACTTTCGTCATCGTTTGAATCAAATTCCCTCAATGCCTTAATTTCGATTTCTAATTTGTTAACATTTTTTTGTTCTTCATCTCGCTGTTTCAATGCATTCTCCAACGATTTTTTCAATGATTCAAGCTCGTTTGTATTTTTCTCGTTAATTTCTTCTACTTCCTTTTTTAATTCTTGTCTCATCATGTTCAATTCCTTTTCAAGAGAAATTACAAGTTGCTCTTGTAAACCATAATCTTTCTTTACACGTTCCAATTCACTTATAAGCTCTATTTTTTGTTCAGCCTCTTCACGATTCCTATTAATAATATCAAGTTCATCAAGCTCGGAAGATATGGCAGAATTATTATTCTTACTATTACTTTCTGAAGTGATGACTGATGATGCTTCTGATTGCGCAATTGCATCACGCCTTTTTATTTCTTCGCGAAGTTCTTCAACAGTTTCAAGTGTTTGGCGATGATTCATTTCTAAACGAGCAAATTCTTGTTTAACAGCTTCCAGGCCAGAACCTTTATCTTCATTTAGTGATTCGAGCTGCTTAAGCTCATTTTGTAAACGTTGAATCATGGAAAGGTGGGTGGCGTCATATTGCTCAAATTCTTTCATCTCATTTGATAATGATTGTGTTTTACGGTGTAAACCATGTTTAGGCTCGCTGTTATCTTTAATTTCATTTAAATTTATCGGGGGAAGAGACATTCTTATAGGGTTTTGACCACCATGAATACTGTAGGGCGTCATTGGAGTAGCTGGTGTTGATGGTGTGGTAGATTTGAGATCGTCAAGGATCCCTGAATCAGCCATTCTTGATTCGGATAGTTGTGATTGAAGATCTTGAATTTCTTGAATACATGATTCATGTTTAGATTTGATTTCTGAAAATTCTTGGACGGTTTTTTCGTGTGTTTTTTGTAATTCGGATAGTTTTTGTTCCAAAGCCACAACAGCCAAACGATCTTGTTCATCTTTCAATGACATTTTTCCTAGAATTGGTGAAAAATGATATAATCTATCATCTTCTGATGCCGGAGATAAACCTGACGTGGTTATTTCTTGTGAAATTTGATCATTTATGTTTTCTTTTTGTTCGCTTTGTTGCTTCAACGCATTTAATTCGTGAGCAAGATCATCAACCTTTTGTTCGCTTTGTCGCTTCAACAAATCTAATTCACGAGCAAGATCATCAACCTTTTGCTCAAGTTGAGCGATTCTACAATCACGATCATTAATTTGATTTAATAATGATTTCTTTTCTTCCTCTGAAGTAGAATCCTTTAACCTGATCTCCAATTCTGTGCATTGTTGTTCTCTTTGTTGTAGATGCTTTTCAAGTTTTTCGACATTCTTTACAAATTTCTTTAGTTCCTCCTCGCTTGAAGCCAAACGTGTTTCAAGTTCATGAATATAACCTTCGCTATTTGAACCAGTTGATTTCATTTGAGAAATTTTAAGTTTTAATTCGTTGATCATATCTTGATCTTTTTGTTGTTCTTGATTGCGATACTCGAGTTTTGATTCGAGATCTTTGATATGTTGTTCGGTGACTGATTCACGTTCACAAAACTGAGAAATCTTGTTTTTCAAATCATTTATTTGGTTCTTGCTTTGTTCGTTAGCTTGTTCGGCAATCTCGATTCTCATTTCTTGATCATTCATCATATTTTCTGTGTGATTCAAAGCTGCGTGTGCCACAGCAAGTTTGCTTTCCAAAGCGGATGTTGATTTTTCATATTCTTCAATCACCGGTTCAACAGCTTCTTGAAAACTTGCAGCTGCTTGTTTTAAAATACTTTCCTTTTCCTCTGATGAAAGTTGACGAGGATTTCCATCCACGTTATCGGAGTTGTCTTGATGTAAAGCAAGCGCAGCAGATTGTTTCGCATATCTCTGAGATAATTCAACGTAAGAACTTTGTAATAGGGAAAGTTTTTCTTCTAAAGCATCAACATCTTTATCACTTTTATGGTAAGTCAAACTACCGCTACCATTTGAATTTATTGAAAGAGAAGAATTAAGACGCTTTAGTTGAGGGGGTTGTAAGCCGGTAGAACCATCCTTTTCATTGTGAGTGGGAGTATTTCTACCAGAACTATTATTAGAACCATTGTTACTATTAGAACCAGATTTTAGATTTTTTATTTCAATTCTTAATTTCAAAACAAGAGATTGTAAATGTTCTAAATCATTCCAGCCAATTTCTTCTTGATTCAAAACAGCATTATTTTTGATATTACGTGCTCTATTAGCATATTTTAATGTGTTAATTGTCTCATTAAGATTATATTCAGCAGATGATACACAAGCAATCATTAAGGTTTGTGCATTACCGCCAAGAGAATCTTGTAATAATCTGGTGAGCTTTGAGTCTCTGTATGGAATATGAGTTGTATGTTTCGCTTTGTTTGGATCACCTAATGCTGAAATCACATTACCCAATGCAAGCAAACCAGAATTGATTGATATACCTTCTTTAGCACGCTCATTAAGAGCGGAGGTTCGTTTTAACTGAGAGGATATAAAGGAATATACGTGAGTTATGTGTTTTTGTATAAAAAAAATGCCAAAATTAATAATAACAAACAATAAATGGTTTAATTTAAATTTGTCGCACCCTTTCACTACCAGCTAAATCAACAAAATGAAATTTGCTTGTAACAGTGATAAGTTCGCCCTCATCAAATCTACGACTTAGTCTTAAATTTGTGTTTGACGCCTGACGAGCACCGAATTTTGATTCAAGTTTGGAAGGTGTACCAGGCCGTAAACTTTGACCTGCAGCTGACAAACTAGCTTTCTGTTGTACCATAGTAACTGAAAAAATAGCATGCGACCTTGATGATTGTGAATTCATGTCAGTTGCACCAACTTGTCTGTTTAATGAACCATGAGCTAGATAACTCATCACTTCTTCAACGCTGTTTACCCTTATTTCTTGTAAACCGCTCCAAAGTATATTACCTTTAGCATCTTCACGAATCATCACTTGAGGTCTAAGATCGCCATGTCCTTCACCAAGAAGATCTATTAAATCTTCATTGTAGAGCTCCACAAATGACACCTTTAATGAAAATCTTCTAGTTTTATAATTAGGAGAGTTCAAGAAATTGAAAAGGGTATCCATCGCACGTGGGATTATACCTTTTGATTCTGGTGGTATTGAATTATTATCTGCAGTGCCCATTGTGTGTGTTTTGCCTGAAGACGTCTGTCCATATGCCAATATTGTTACATTATAACCTTTGGTATAAAGCATAAATATAAAATAAAAGGACATGTATTATAAAAAATTTTATTTATTTATATAAATGAATAAATAACTAATGATATATAGATTTTTTTTAATTACCCTCTAAAAAATTTTCAACTAAATTTATTACAGCCTTGTCATATACTTCTTGTTGTGATGAATCAGGTCCAAACACATGATCGTAATTAAAAGATAATTTTTTGTCTGATTGAACTACCACCGTATTAGGGGCAGTAGGTGTTGCCGTAATGACTTGTCGTTGTAACCTTGTTGGTAAATGCGCTACATCTTCATTTGTTATGGGTCTTATGCGAAGTGCTAAATTAAAAAAAATTATTTTTTAAATAATTGATTAATAATTGATTAATCAACATAAAAAATGATGAAATTTTCCCACCATTACATTCATTAAATAAATTTGATTACACTCACCTACTTGTACAGAGGTTTTTTCGGATCCCACACTATTTGTGGTCATTTGAAACAAAGAATTAAAAAAATCACCTGTTTTTATAATAATTTATGATTTTGAAACTGCAATTTTTTATTAATTTATTTTGAATTCAATAGTATATATAATATATATAAAATTGTAATCAAGCACAAATGAGTATACTATCATGCAATAACAGTATTTATTTTTTGATTTTTAATTAATTAAAAAAACGATAAAATAGTTTTTTTTTTTTTTAGCGGAAAAAAAAGCAAATCGTAACGATTTTTTTTTTTTTAAAAAAAGAATTTTTTTTTTTTAAAGGTCAAGTATGATTTCCGTTCTTTTCTTAATTTGATTTTTTTTTGGCTTACCCTATTACCTGTTGAAATACTTGTTTTATTTGAGTAACAAATTCCAAATTCGTAACACCAATTTAATATAAATTGTTTGGTACTTTTTATTTTTAATGTATTATTAAAAATTTTACTTGTACTCTTTAACTCTTGCATTTTACCTTTTAAGATGAAAACAACTATTGGTGACAAATGTGTAGAACAGACCATTAAAAAATTAATAATTATCTATTTATTATCATATTATCTTTTTTCGTCAATATTACACATTATTATATCATCAGGGATACCAGTTTACAAAAATAGGTAAAAAATTGTATTTATGAATTCTAAAAATGACAAATATTATTTTAAAACGCGTTAAAAAAAATAATTTTACAATAAAAAAATTTTTATGGAATAATAGCCTTTAAAACAGCAATTCTTCGATCAAGCTTTTTTATTCAATTTATATTTCCAAACAAGGGTCGTACATAAATTCATTCGTATACTGATATAATTGTGTAGTGTGATTATATAAATAAATAAATATATATATATATACATTTTATGACAGATGATCATTCAAACAATCAACAATGCTTTGAAACTGTGGAACAGTAACCAAAAATATCGGGTAAACAATAATCATAATAACCCAAAGATAGCAAGCAAAACGGTGTATTACTTTATTTATACATTAATGATTTAGAATAAAATTGGATTTAGTATTAACTATATTTAAAATGAAAATCTTTTAAAAGGTATAAAAACCAATCGGTCAGAAAATTTTTTAATTACGGACAAAGCTTTTAATAGTCAAATCCTCATTTATCATTTTACCAATAACCTTCAGAATTAGAAAGTTGGTAAATAAGGATCAAAGCTATGTTGTTAATTATATATATTAATATGTAAAAGTTGAATTTATTATTTATTATTCGCACGCATTAGTATGTTATTTATTATGTAATATTAATATTAATATTAATATTCTACGCAATCCTCGGATCCAGCGTATAATTTGCGGAATAATATTAGTATTAGTGTTTTTTTTTTTTGTAACAACTTTATTTTTTACCTATGTAACACAGTTGAATTGGACGATCTATATTGCTGTAAATAAACAAAATGCAAATAAAATTCAAACTTGTATTTCCAACTCAGCAAAATAATATATTATAAAAAAAAAGAAACCCGAATGCATACAACTGTCTTATTACTCCAATCTTTGACTTTTACCGCCCTTGGGGCCTCTTTATACTTGTATTATTATACTGCATTTTGTGGATGGAAATGGAATGGTGAGTGCGTTAGTTATTTTTATGTTTAGATTTTAGATTAAATGTAAAAGAGGTGAGAAATGTGAAATGTTTCATTCAAAAGCTTGTCTTTTTGTTCTATTAACTAAACATTCATTATTTTTATTGTTATCATTAGTAAAAATTGCTTGTTACAATTATGGATTGCATTTAATTATTTAATCAATAAATAATATTTTTGGTTTTTCATATAGATTCAGAAGCGAGAATATTATTTCTAGCCGATCCACAAATAGAAGGAGAAAGTAAAATACGTAGACAAGGAATTCGAGGTTCATAAATATGGATATATGCGTGTATAATAATCATAATAACCATAATAGTCATATTTATAATAATCATCATAACAATTATACACTTTTATCAATAGGAAAAATTGATTTATTTGGCAATGACTTGTACCTTCGACACATCTACACATCATTTGTATCTCTAGATTCATTATTTTCGTCAAAACCAACACATACCATTGTTTTAGGTGATTTATTTTCAAGTCAATGGATTAGAGACAAAGAATTTAAGCAACGAACAGAAAGATATAAATGGATTTTTGGTGATCCTAAAGGAGTTTGTATTAATTATTAATGACGATGATTATTATTGATTATTGGTTAATGATCGATGATTGATTTTTTTGCCTCCTTGATAAAGGAATATAATCATAAACTTATAAATTTAACAGGAAATCATGATATTGGATATAGCGGTGATATGAATAAACATAGAGTAGAAAGATGGAAAGAAGCATTTGGAGAAATGAATTTTGTTGATTGGATACATAATGATGATGATAATGATGATAATGATGATAATGATAATGGTGGTTATGATAATAATAATAATAATCGCAAGATTAAAAAATTTCACAAATTGGCAATTATAAATTCTATGAATGTGGATGGACCTGTTTTAGATGAAGTAGTGTTATATATATATATATATATTTACTTTTTATTTATTTATAAACACATACAGCATTATATATTATTAATTAATTAATTAATATTGACAGGAGTTACATTATGAGACATGGTCATTCTTGAGAAAGCTTTCAGATGAAGAAGATTATCGTAACACGCCATTGATATTATTAACACATATCCCTATACATAAAGAAGAAGGAATATGTGTCGATGGGCCTATGATTGTTTATAATAGGTGAGCAATTAATTTGTTAGTTATTGGGTTAATTGTCTAATTAATTAATTATAATTATAAAATTAAGCAGTATCTAAATTTCACCATTCTGATATATATTTATTTTTGAAAAAGTGATAATACGATAAAAGAACAAAATCATCTTTCGCAAAATTCATCCAATTTCATTCTTACCAAACTCAAACCACGATTTATATTTGCGGGACACGATCATGAAGGATGTGACGTAACACATGTGATAAGACTAAACGATAATTACGATAGTAATAATAATAACAGCGATGAATATACGATAGAATCTTTTAGGACAAATATATTTGAATCAAAGAGACAAGAAATTTTAGGAAGAAAACAAGATGAGGAATATGACGAGGATGGGAATCTTAAAAGTTGGATTGTTAGAGAAGTGACAGTAAGATCGATGATGGGAGGGTTTAGTGGGAATGCAGGATTATTTGAAATTAAAAAGAAAATACCAAAGAAAGATGAAGATTATGGTGTGGAGGGAGAAAGAGAAGGTATAAATAAATATATTTAATGCAATAATTAAAATCTATTAATATTAATATATTAATATGTTATAATATTTACTATTTTATTATTTAGAATTTGGATATAATTATTCATCGTGTCCATTTGTAATAAATCATATAGCATGGGTTGTAGTTATAACAGATATAATATTAATAATATTATGGATGTTAATATTTTTAATAATATGGAGTCAACCAATTATTTTACCAAGAGTCAAATCATCATCATCGTTTTACAATGTCTTTAATAAATACATCAGGTTTGATTGATTGATTTATTTATTATTTGTTTATTTATTTATTTATTATGTAAAATACTTGATATTAGAAAAAAAAATTTTTGTGTGTATAAATTAAAAAGTTGATATTAGAAAAAGAATTTTTTGTGTATGTGTATTTATAAATTAAAAAGTTGATATTAAAAATAAAAAATTTACATATTTTATTTCTCAAAGTTAAAATTAACGACGTCGTTGTTCGTTTGGATAAATAATTTCATCATCATCAAGTAACTTTTTAACCTCCCAAGTATGTTTTTTGCTACCAACTGAAAATTCCAGATCTTCTTTTGTGATAGAATCCCAATATTTATAAATCATCATAACAGCCAATAGCGTACAAATCGTTCCAAAGAATAGTCCGTCTATATAATGTTTGGCATAGTCACAGATGCGAATAGAGAATACATAAAGGACTGTTTGTCCAATAACATAAAACGCCGTTCCAAACATAATATCACCAAGTGGCCAACGATCTTCCAATGTATTAAGGACTAGTACTATCTGAAGTATAACATAGATGAAAAGTGCAGCTCCGTTAAATACGTATAATATTATCCATACAATAATTGGTTGTGATGAATTCAATCCTCCGATGTTTAAAAATGTAGCAAGAGATAATAATGCTGTGATGGTAAAAACGAATAATGATGAAAGACGAAATGACTTTTTATAAATTTATATTAGTATTAGTGATAAGAAAAGAACGAAAATTTAATGATTATTTCGTGTGCAAGCTCACCCAAAGTGATAATGAAGTTCCGTCTTCAAAAAATTGAAAACCGACGAATCCATTAAGCAATAAACACCAAAATGTTGCGCTTATTAGACCAATATGTATAGCTGTGAAATACTATATAACAATCGTAATCATCGTGTCAAAGAAAATTATTATTATTATTGTTTTTATATATATGTATGTATATGGTAAATAGTGAAAAATACTTACAGGATAAACTTTGGATGCTGTGGGAATGACACCGGAAATGAGCAAAAATTCTAAAAAGGTAACCATCATATATAAATAAAAGAACAATACGATTTCTTTACGGCCTATTTTACAATAAAGATTGATATATTAATTAATATTGATCGATTGCTAGCAAATGACAAAGTCGTAATCAATAAAAGTACCAAGAATAATATTTCTACTAACCGACAGCAGTATATTTTGATTTTATATGAAAAATCATGATAGAAGTCATCATCAAAGCGACAAGGTGTATGATAAGTGTAGCTAAATATACGCGTTTAATTAGAATATTTTATATGTATTTACGTATAGACACACACAAAAACACAAGCACATATTTACCAGGTTGAAAAACCAAAGACCCTCCAATTTCAATATTTCTTGAATAACATGATGGTTCGATTCCTTGTTCTGCACCAATAAGCGGACATACCGTGAGTGCGATTTCCTGACAAACGCTATTAAAATCACCGAATTTGGCCATTGTTTATATATAATAAAATGATGATAATTTAAAAGAATGTGTTTGTTTTTTGAGAAAATTTTCTAATAAATTTTATTTACTTTAAAAAAAATAAGAGAAGACAATATATATATATATATATATATATCGATCGATCGTACATGATATAAATAATGAATCGTCAGTCATTCTTTCTGTTTTTTCCTGTTTCATAATAATTAATCATTTTTCATATAAGTATAGAATTACCCAAATAAGGTAATTCTAATTAATTTGATAACCCTTAAATTTCCTCTTTTAACGACTTTCTCGACCTAATAAATGAACAAATAAAGGAAAGTAACTATTTATTATTATTAAAAAAATATGATCAACGTTTTCACGAAATTAACATTCATTCATATACCACTTATAAAATCTCCAACGATGAAGCATACAATTCAATTGGTGATCGATATATTATAATTACAAAAAAATTAACTATGAGAAATAGTTATTATTAGCATCAGAGATCCTGTTTCCTTGTTCCACAATACCTATTAGGTAACGGAAATGCATAATATCCGACTGTGCCATTTATTAATACCTCGATTCAACGGTCACTAAATTAAAAATCCCGGTTTAACGGGATGAAGTTCAAAAACGGTTTCATAATAAATCCTTAATATTAATAAAAACCTTCTCGATATAACGGATCTTTGGAAATTTTCTCTAATAATAATTGCCAAAACTATTCGTTAAACCGAGATTCACTGTGTATTGGTAGTATTACTGGTGTTAATATTAAATGGTTTAAATGCTAACCCGGTTTGAACAGTAATTTAAAATCGCAGTTGGGTGATCATATATTAAAATCTGTTTGGTTAATTTTAACAACCGTTTAATATTTAATTTAACAACCACGATTTAATAAAGGTCAAACTTTTGATAAAACTGTATACCCTAATAAACGTTTGACTAGTTTATTTTTATAGAAATTCAACATCAAAATATTCTGGTTGATATTGCTGCAATAATACCACTATTAATAATTATAATGATTATATACAACATTGCATTAATTAAAAAAATGAATCGGTGGTGTACGATCGGAAAGAATTGTTACACAACCATTATTATTGAAAAATAGAGTTTAAAAAAAAAATTTTTTGCAAATTTCATATTAAAAAATTAGAGGTCACTCAGAAAATTTTTAGTGATGAGAACCTAAAAAGTTTAGTTGTGTCGCCTTATTAACAAAAATTAAGCATAGCGGACATTTGCATATTTGGTAATGATTTGTGTCAATCACGTAAAAAAGAATTTTGATTGGGTTGAATATCATTACTAAATTAACAATTACACAAAATCATTAATTGCGCACAATAATAATAATTATAATGGACAAAATTGAACGTCGATCTTTTTTATATTGTGAAACAGAATTTTCAATTATTTTAAAGTAAAAAAAAAAAAAAAGAGGAAAAATAATGAACCTTGCATATTATTTTTTTATATTGATAAGTTGTTTATTCTTTTCTTTATGTTTGGGCAAAATAAGATCCTCAGATCTTGGTCCTATCAAAAACTAGATGAGAAACAAAATTTTTAAGGCACATAACATAATAATAGTAGCATAGCAGGTCATAAGTAACATGACTAAAATACATTGTAACAACAAAGAATGTTTTGCAAGAACATACCTTCCTTTGAAAACTTTGCTTGGTTAAAAAATAAACCAGTTAATCCAGCAGATTGCAAAATCTAAATCAGAGGTAAAAATTCCAAAAAGTATACATATTTTTTACCAAAGTGCGCAAAAATTAATGATTCAATTACATTTCTTATTCTTTTTCATTTATTTCTTTAGACATAAATGTAATTGTGCTAGAGCAACACATACATACATATTATTTATTACATATTGGGATAATAATAAGTACACTAATAAAAAAGTTATTTATACATGATTGACTCGAGACACAAAAGGTAGTCATAAATGTATACATATATATTATTTTTTTTTTATTACATATCAGAAAGTACACACTAATAAAAAACGTTATTTATACATGGATGCTGTATGATTGACTTGAGACATAAAAGGTAGTCGTAAATGTATTATTTTTTACATACTAATAAAAAACGTTATTTATGATTGATAGATGTTGGCCTTGTTTCTATTGTCCACGCCTCAAGTAAGATAAATAAAAATTTGCTTCCAATATATACTTGATAAAACTTGCACACTTTTTTATAAATTGGTTAAATGATGGTTCGATTCCTTGTTCTGCACCAATAAGCGGACATACCGTGAGTGCGATTTCCTGACAAACGCTATTAAAATCACCGAATTTGGCCATTGTTTATATATAATAAAATGATGATAATTTAAAAGAATGTGTTTGTTTTTTGAGAAAATTTTCTAATAAATTTTATTTACTTTAAAAAAAATAAGAGAAGACAATATATATATATATATATATATATCGATCGATCGTACATGATATAAATAATGAATCGTCAGTCATTCTTTCTGTTTTTTCCTGTTTCATAATAATTAATCATTTTTCATATAAGTATAGAATTACCCAAATAAGGTAATTCTAATTAATTTGATAACCCTTAAATTTCCTCTTTTAACGACTTTCTCGACCTAATAAATGAACAAATAAAGGAAAGTAACTATTTATTATTATTAAAAAAATATGATCAACGTTTTCACGAAATTAACATTCATTCATATACCACTTATAAAATCTCCAACGATGAAGCATACAATTCAATTGGTGATCGATATATTATAATTACAAAAAAATTAACTATGAGAAATAGTTATTATTAGCATCAGAGATCCTGTTTCCTTGTTCCACAATACCTATTAGGTAACGGAAATGCATAATATCCGACTGTGCCATTTATTAATACCTCGATTCAACGGTCACTAAATTAAAAATCCCGGTTTAACGGGATGAAGTTCAAAAACGGTTTCATAATAAATCCTTAATATTAATAAAAACCTTCTCGATATAACGGATCTTTGGAAATTTTCTCTAATAATAATTGCCAAAACTATTCGTTAAACCGAGATTCACTGTGTATTGGTAGTATTACTGGTGTTAATATTAAATGGTTTAAATGCTAACCCGGTTTGAACAGTAATTTAAAATCGCAGTTGGGTGATCATATATTAAAATCTGTTTGGTTAATTTTAACAACCGTTTAATATTTAATTTAACAACCACGATTTAATAAAGGTCAAACTTTTGATAAAACTGTATACCCTAATAAACGTTTGACTA
Organism: Entrophospora sp. SA101; assembly: GCA_958430865.1. Taxonomy (NCBI): domain Eukaryota; kingdom Fungi; phylum Glomeromycota; class Glomeromycetes; order Entrophosporales; family Entrophosporaceae; genus Entrophospora; species Entrophospora sp. SA101. The sequence goes on along the minus strand of CAUDNR010002779.1, from coordinate 89,027 downwards.
GTTTATTTTTATCATCTTCATCAGAATCTTCATATGAAAACTTCCCCCCTGGTATTTCTAATTTGTTTTTTTTTTTTTTTTTCAAAATAATTAATAAAATTTCAACAAATATACATAAAAATAATTTTATATATACCTTGTAATGGTACACTAGGTGTATGCCGTGATCTATCTAGATTTTTAAATACCAAATTCCTAATTAAGAATTTGAATTAGTAAATCAGTTTGTCAAAAAAAATTTTTACCAACCAAGTTGTCAAAAAAAAAAATATATTATTTTTCTGAGGAAAAAATTTTTAATTAAACATTCTTATAGTAAGTAGTACTACATTGTTTTTTCTAAATATTTTCTTGTATTTTTATTTTCCATGTTGCTTGACAATACATCTAGTTTATACTCTGGTCCAAAATAATCATGAAAGTCATAGTCAGTTCTTGGTGGCAATTCTAAATAAATAAATAACAAATAAATTATTCATGCATTATATGTATGTATGCATGCATCTTTGTTCCAACAACATGTATATTTATGCATAGAAAAACCTGGTCCAATTTCTTGTCCAACTACCACTCCAGTTTCATATGCCCAAGCTCTAGACACATTACGTATAGTATAACCACCTCCTCCTAATATTAGCATTGGTATATTGAACTTTTTTACAAATCGTACACAATGTGCATGCCCTTTAAATATTATTTTTATTTATTATTATTTATTTTGATAAAGGGTTTTATTTCATTATTATTAACATTTTTTACCTTTGGATGATAAATTGAAACAACCAAGCCGATCACCACTTAATGAATCGGCTCCACATTGTAAAACAATTACTGAAGGTTGGTACCATCCAATTACATATTCCACGACCTAAATAATAATCAATATATATTTTTATGTTAAATCATAAATATAACTTTTTATATTTTAAATATAAAAAAAATTTCTATTTACTGGCTCAAACACAAATTTATATGTTTCATCATCAACCCCTTCTCTTAAAGGGAAATTTACTGCGTAATATTTTCCTTTGCCAATACCAACATCCTGTTTATGTTTAAAATAAAGGAAAAAATGAATCAAATATTGCAATATTAAAAAAGAATCAAGACTGTCTGAAAAAAAAAAATTTTTAAAAAAGAAAAATTCATATGATTCATTCTTAATTATGATAGAATAAAAACAAACATACATTGACATCTCCAGTTCCTGGAAAAAATTCTCCATAATTATGAAAACTCAGCGTCATCACTCGATCTGTTTTATAAAATGCCTCTTCTACACCATCTCCGTGATGAATGTCAATATCTATATAGAGTACACGTTGATGAAACCTGTTGTTATCAATCAAAAAGAAAAAATGTTATTTTTTAACCTTTAAATTTAAAATATTTTTCCATACTAGAATATATTATATTTTTTTATACCGTAATAATTCTAAAATAGAGATAACTATATCATTAACATAACAAAAACCACTAGCTTCTTGTTTTTTTGCATGATGTAACCCTCCTGCCCAATTAACAGCTATATCACATAATCCATAATTTAACCTTGCCGCACCCTCTTTTTTAACAAATGAAACAACAATAATAATTTGATTAATATACATGGTTTTCCAAAGGAAATAATATTTTTTTTGCTATATGGGCTTCCCTTTGAAAAATAATTACCTAAAGATCCTCCTGTTGCTATTTTACAATAATCAAGTAATCCCATAAACACTGGACAATCTTCACCAACATTGACTAAATGATTTATTTTTATCATTTATATTAAAAGCATAATACGTTAATTTGTATTTTTGACCTTTAGTAAACTAAGAAAAAGCATTATAAAAAATAATAAAATTACATACATTTAGTACATTCTTTAAAAAAATAGTCCTTATTATCTGGTGTAATTTTTTCCAAAAAATTTATATAATCATCTGTGTGGAATTGTGTTAATTCATCAAATGTACTTGGTCTAGGTCTCTATAAAAATTTTATTTTTAATTATATTTATTTTTTTTTTTTTATTTTTTTTAAAAAAATTTAATTTGAATAATTTACTTAAGGATTCAAAATAACAACAATAATGATATAAAGAACTGGTAGAAGCACAATTCACATAAAGTTTTAAGGTTCAAAATAGATAGGATACAAAGATTTCCATTTTCTTGCACAATCCATATTTCATAACTAGATCATGAGTCATCTGTACTCTTAATGTTTTCATTGGATGATTTGAACCATGATCAAACCCAATGATATCATCTATATACAAAATAATTAAGAATTGCTCCCATCAATATATATATAAATAATCACTCGATGTTTTATCAACAACTCCTTTCTGTAAAGTTTACAAAAAATAATATCAGATAGTTACTTACAATCATAAAAATAGTTTATTCTTTTTTTTGTTTCAGTAGTCATACTTTTTTTAAAAATATCGTTCTATCTTTTAGAATATTTTCTTTTCTATCTAAATATTTAATTAGTTTTTTTTATAAGATTAGGTGCTACTATTGTACTTAATTTTTTTGTCAATTGGTCATTGATCATTATTTTAACATGGTGAAAAGTATTCTTTGTTATCACAATTGTGTTACATCATCAGAGTGAATTAGTGTTACATCAGATTAATTGGTGTGATGTGATGTGATTTGATTTTTAGTCTTATTTTTTCTAAGAATTGAATGAAAAGAAAACTATTATATTAATCAATTCACTTCACTCACTATAAATAAAAAATAAAAAAATTATATTCCGCATCAGAAAAAATTAGTATTCCAAAAAATTTTTTTTAATAATAATATATAATTTTCTTGTGTGTAAATAAATAATTTATTATTTAATAATAACAATTCTTATACATCTAATATTATAATTAATCAAGTAATAATCTTGTAAATAGATATTTTGAAATCATAGATAGGTATATATATATATAATGATGATAATAAAATATTTTTAAGCAAATAGGAAAAAGTTTTGCAACTTGTTAATTTGTAATATTTAGCCCTACCTAATATATATGTGTCTATTGTTCTATTAACTGTATATGTCTTTAACTTATATTCTATGGTTTTTCATATAATCTTCTCTATACAAATGCTTTTTACGCTATTCTTTTCAATCTAGTTTGTGAAAAGTGTGTGAGTGTGAAATTTGTTGGAATACATTCAAAATTTTGTAAATTGATCAAAAATTGACTTTAACGTATTGTTAGCAAGTAACTTTATTTCGAAATGAGTTTTGTATTGAAGTGCCAAATTTTTTTTTATTTATAAAAAAAAGTTTATTATTATTTGAAAGTGAATAGATGAAAAATATTTTATCATTTCTGTGTGATTACCATAAAGGTGTGACATTTGTATAAATTTAATGTTAATAACTAATATATAAATCGGAAATGATTTACGAAGTTGCACGCAAATAAAATCGGAAAAACTGATCAAGTATTCAAAAACCAGTCCAATTTCATATTTTTATTCAATCACCAATACCAATAAAATAATTGACTCACGGAAAATATCTCAAACAACGGAGAAATAAATATTCTAACATTCTAAAATGTAACAAACCTTTAATTCTTAGATTTAATTTGAACGAAGGGATTTAAATCATTGGATTACTTTAGAAATAACTTGAAAATAATTCTACGCAGTAATGCATTTAATTAGAATAAATTAGGATTTCAAAGAAATCAGAGAACTAGATGATAGAACCTTTAACATGTATAAATAACGTTGTAATTTTCTTAACTTCATATATCATTCATCATCATCTTTAATCAATTAATTAATAATAGTCGTTTACTGTCATTGACCTTGTTGTCTTCGGATATTATATTTTCCTATTGATAATAGATCTATCTCTAGCAATTAATACATACTAATCCCGTGTTTAACCATACTCTCTCATTTTATATTCGACACTATATTATTATTATTTAACTCTCTTACCAGGGGGACGCCTTTTATAAGTATAGTTGTATATATTACTTTTAATTTTATTTTCTTTATTTTTATTTAGCTTAGACCAAAGCCCAAGACCAAACGGAAACCCTAACTAGGTGCGGCCAGTAAGGAAACTGAGCCTAAATACACAACAGACGTGACCAAACAACTGAGACCTAAACATAAAATATAACAGAACAAAGCCCGACGTATCGCGGCTAAGCAATAAGAAAGCCTAAAGAACCAAGGCGGATATTTAGGATTATAAATATCTTGGAGATGTACGGCTCAGGCAGATAACAAAGAACTGCTGAGAAATTGTTACCGGACGGGGAAGTAAAAATCGCCCACATAGATTAATAGACCAAGCGCTATTAATATCATACACACCAGAAAAGTACAGTCAAACCTTGTCACAGCGTATGAACGGGACATATAAGAAAATTTTATTTAAAATCCGTTGTGATAAGATTACTAATCTTGCCACAACGGATTTTTATATGTTTTTATATGTGAAGCAAAAATTTTAAAAATCCACTATGACAAGAATTTAATTATAATCCGCTGTGACAAGGTTTGACTGTAATTGCAGTTGAGAGTAAGCTACCAAGGGGTACTCGGCCACGGCTGTATAAATAAAATACCATCATAAGTAAAATATTGAGATTTACTGTGAGGTGCGGATTTCGATCTCACAGTAATAAGGAGACCTTGATGGTACAAGAAAAATATTTACACAGGTCTATTTGTTAACATTTATTTATTAAAGTGTAAGTGCAATGTGATATTATATCCTTTCATCATGAATTGAACAAAATTTATTATATAAATAAATAAATAGCTATATATCAACTACAAATAAATATCATCATTATTATTGCACTTTTGAAACATAAAGATCAATTCCAGGATCAGGCCTAGTAATAACACCAAATTTCTTTTTGATCTGAAAACCTTCAACTTCCCTAAATTTAAATTTTCTTATCAAAGAAGATAAAATAATCTTGAATTCAGTTGTGGCTAATTTAAAACCTATACAAGATCTAGGACCTGTCAAAAATGGTAAATATGTATAATTATTTATTTCTGATGTTAAATTTGGATCCAACCATCTTGATGGTTCAAATTTGTCATGATCTTCTCCCCAAATTTTTGAATCATGATGAGCTGAATATATTGATACTACAATTGGTGTGTCCTATTGATTAATTAAGAAAAATTAAGTATATATGTTATATAGATATATAAATCAATAGATGTTAAATTAGAATTAAATAAATTTTTATACTTTTGGAATAAAGTATCCATCAATTGTTGTATCAATTTCATTATTTCTTGCTATCGCTGGTGCTGATATAAATAATAATATGGTATTAGTATATATATACTTACACTTATTATACACATACTTAAATATAAATAATTGTATAGATATATTGATTTTCCATCTTTCATCATAATAATAAAATACCTGGTGGAATGACTCTCATAGTTTCTTTGAATACACAATTTAAATATTCTAAGGAATTTATTTTGTCAAATGATGTTTCTAAATCAGGATCTGGTGAAGCTTCCAATAATTCTTGACGAAGACAATCTTGAACTTCTGGATACTTTGCAAGTAAATATAATGACCATGAAAGTGCAGTACCTGTGGTTTCATGACCAGCTGCTAAAAATGTCATAATCTATCACACAACAAATAAATTAAAACCAAATAAAATAACAAAAATAATATATAATATAATATGCATGTAATTTACTTGATATTTTAATTCTGGTTCAGACATTTTTTCTTCTGGTGGCAAGTCTTGATTAATATTGATTAATAAAGACAACAAATCTTTTCCTTCCAATTTTTTTAATTGTGCCTGTTTTTGTCTTTCTTCAATTAGTTCCAAGGAAAA
>CAUDNR010002779.1:66066-79899 GCA_958430865.1 Entrophospora sp. SA101 | reverse complement strand
TGAACAAAATGATTTACTAGACGATTATCAAAATCTTCACCACCAAGATGGGTGTCACCAGCAGTGGCCTTGACTTCAAAAATACCATCTTCAATTGTTAACAATGAAACATCAAAGGTACCACCACCCAAATCAAAAATCAACACATTACGTTCCCCTTTTGATTTCTTATCCAAACCATATGCAATAGCAGCGGCTGTTGGTTCATTGATGATACGAAGCACATTCAATCCAGAAATCATACCAGCATCTTTTGTTGCTTGACGTTGAGAATCATTGAAATAGGCAGGTACTGTAACAACTGCATTTGATACTTTTGTACCAAGAAAAGCTTCAGCAGTTTCCCTCATTTTTGTTAACACCATTGATGAAATTTCTTCTGGAGTAAATTCTTTAGATTCGCCTTTATACTCTACTTTGATATATGGTTTGGTATTTTTATCAATAACTTTGAATGGCCAATGCTACAATTATTATTATAGAGGGGTGATGATGTAAGAATTAACAAAGATTGAAACGAATTAATATTAATAATTAAAATATTTTATATATATATAACATAATTATCATATTATTAGAATGTTTTAATATGTACCTTCATATCAGATTGAACTTCTGGATCATTAAAGCGACGACCAATAAGACGTTTAGCATCAAATACAGTATTATGTGGATTCATAGCAACTTGATTTTTTGCGGCATCACCAATTAAACGCTCAGTATCAGTAAATGCAACATATGAAGGTGTTGTACGGTTGCCTTGGTCGTTAGCTATAATTTCAACTCGGTCATTTTGCCAAACACCAACGCAAGAATATGTGGTTCCCAAATCAATACCAACTACATATAATAAATGTTTGATAAATTTATGAATATAGATGATTTTATTATTATCGTTGTTTTGAAATTCAAAAATTAATAAATAGTAATTACCTGCTTTCCCTTCTGCTACTTCTGGCATTTTGTATTTGTTTGTTTATTTTTTAGCAAATAAAAAAATATATTCACAGTTTTTATTGATAGATTTTTTTATTTTTTGAAAAAAATATTAAATGGGCATAATAAAATGCAAGGTTTTATAAGCTTTTAAGACATTTTTTCCAGCAAGTTCCATATTATATCATAACAACAACAATTACTAATCGTAGTAGATTACGGAAAATTCTAGAGTAAACTGGTTTTTTTTTTTATTAAAGTAAGGTTGCGGTAAACTAGTTCAAAACTAATAAATAAATAATTTTAAAGAATCGTCATCGTGGAAAAATTAACTGTTTCCATATCACAATACAATTACTGAAACTTTTAAATTGACGATCTGTTTATGAATCAGGGAATACCGATCAATTATTTGTAAAAAATGCGGAGGAAATTTAATATGAAATTTTTAATATGAAATTTTTAATAACGAAATGTTTATTCAAAGAAAAAGCAAAAAGAAATGGATATATTTAAAATAGCATTAAAGGTGAAGAAATTATCAATACAAATAAAGAATCTATAGCAGATTGTGATAGTAAAGATCAAAACGTAGGAAAGCATAATCAATAAATTGCAGTAACTGAATTTGGACTTGGTTCTAGATCGAGTAATAATTTCAATTCCTCATTACATCCTCCTCTCCGCCTCTTCTTCCTTAAAGTGACAATGTCAGATCCAGAACTTTTAGCAGAACCTACATCAAAACTAGGAGAAAGTATATATAATAATCCTATTAGTGAATGGAAAATTCACAAAGCTTATTTCTTTATGATTTTATTTCAATTAAATAAATAAATCAAATTTTGCTTTTTTTCTCTCTCAAAGGACAACTTATTATTCTAGATTCCATATCAAAATCAATTAAATTATATAATTAAATTACTTTCTAATAAATTAATAAATTCATTTTATAAATATATATCCATCCCTCATTATTATTATTATTATTATAATTCTTCTATGAATAAATATTGACCAATGATAGCACCGAAAATAACCAATAAAAGCGAAGTCAAAGGTTTTCTAAATTTATATAAAATACCCAAAGTTAATATGTAAATAACTGCAGCAAGGGAACTTTGCTTAGCAGCAACCAAATCTCTTTCAGTCCCGGCAGGTATAGTACCAAACTAGCCGAGGTTGTTATTGAAGCTTTAAGCAGATCGAAAGCTGTCACTGCTATAATACCAACAACTCTGCCTGTAACACCATCCAAAAAATGTTGCCATGAATTGATTACGAACCAATTTCTTTAACAGATCATGTCCCAAGATTGTAAATAAGAAACATGGAGTGAATATTCCAATAGTAATCAATACAACTCCTAAAAATCCATAACCAACACCACCATAGACATAGCCTCCTTTATATCCAATAAATGTTGAAAACATTACTAAAGATGATGGAAATACATTTCCAATAGCTATCGCATCCAAAAATGTTTGTTTTGTCATCTACCCTCCTATTGTTATAGCTTCTGCTTGTAAAAATGGAATGGTTGCCTTACGATATATAAATATTATTATTTTTTGCAAGTACAGTCAAACCTTGTCACAACGGACCATAATTAAATCCTTGTCATAACGGATTTTTAAAATTTTTGCTTCACATATAAAACCATATAAAATTTTTCTTATGTGTCTCGTCCACCCGCTGTGACAGGGCTTGACTGTATGTGGAAATAAATAAAAATTTAATAGCACATCCAATGATAAACTACCAGCTAATAAACCCAAACCAAGAATATGGCCGGGTCAGTTGTTTTAGCAACGCCTACACCTAATGATTGAAGTGATGGCAAACCTTTGAAACCAATATAAATAAAAAATCCAACCAATTCCTCTAAAATCAACGCAAACACCGAGAACATGATAGTTCCTATCGATAAACATAAATGCCAATTCGCATATCACCAATGTGACAAGATAATTCATTCTTAAAACACTCTGAAATACTCCCAAAACGGCAAAACTAAACAACCACCAATTGAATTTGCTTGATTTGTGCAAAATAAATGAATGCTCGCCTATATTGTGCACGGCTCTCAATACTATAGCTCCAACCATTGATTGTAATGCTCTGAATGAAGCGTTGGAGTAAATATTTTCCCATCCAATTTTTGTGTAGATAAAAGAAAATAATATTATCAAGAAAAATCCCGGTGTTATAAATCTGAACCGCCCAGGAGCCTACCTATAACTATTTGATAAACTCCATAAACTCTATTAAATTTATCAGTTGCAATCCAGCCTTTTTTTACAACCAACTTTTCTTTAAGCAATTATATTTCTGCAACCGGTCTACCCCAAACAAAAAATCTAGAATTTAAAATAATAAAAAAATTATTCAATAGGATGATTTTGGAACTTTGAAATTGATTTTCATCATTGTCATCTTGATAAACTCCATGATGATTCTCGTTCCTATTATTATCATTCTCTTCTTTATTTGTAATAATAATGACTGGATCATTTTCTTGCCTAGTAATTGTTGTTCATTACATAGTGAATTGGCCGAGTTTGGAGAGTTTGTGACAGTTGCAGAAGTTGTATCACCTTTTTCTTCAAATCCTATCTTTTGAAAATCCTCTTTGTTTGGCTTGACATTATTTAATTTTTATTTTTCTCGTAGGGTATTATTATCATTATTATTTAAAAGAAGTAGAAAAATCTTTTTTTTAATTCAGATTTCATTATTACATTACGAACTGTGAAAGATGATCTTACTACGTACTATAGTGCGTGTCATAAGTAATGGTCTTCTATTGACAGTCATGGAGATTTCCAAATATGGAGAACACTTGTCGATCAATTCATATGAGTTAACGTGGATACTTGTGCTAATGAAAAAAAAATTTTTAAAAACAAATTCCGATTATAATGATTGAAATAAATTCTTTAGAATATATACTTTAGGAATCCACTGGGATCCACATAACTTTATACACTAGATTTTTTCCTTACATATAGGAGAACTATTGGTCTAAAAACCCGTTTATTTATTTATTTTTTTTTGTTTGATTCTATAATTACAAGTTAGTAATGGTAAACACTAGACCACTAGCTAATACTCTACCATGTACCATGCCTCCAGATGTTTTTTCTGTAATATGTCAATTCATATTCTAATAATAAATTATGAACAGTATTTTTTATCCAGTCAAAATTGGAGTGTTTGGTTTTGACAAAGTTTCTATCTTCTCATTCTTGTCGCATGTCAAGTACTATCTGTTAATCTTTTGTTGTGTTCTTTCAAAAAGAATTAATAAATTTTAATAAATCGAGTGACACATCTAGCAAACCTTTTGCTGCTGTATTAAATTTCCTTGAGTTCTTCAAAGGCAAATATTTTATTTTGAATGTAGGTTTCATTATCGGTGTCGATAATAAATGAATGTACTAAGCTGAAAACAAAAATTAATGCAGGCAAGTCACATTGTGCAAAATCTGCAAATGAACATGACTTTATATACTGTTCAAATCGACATTTTATTCCAAATGCATAACCATTTTTTGTCATTATGCATTTTTTTGAAATGTATATTTAAATTCTGATATGTTTGATTCGCTCATTTCTTTAATTAAATCTTCATTGTCGAAACCATTCAGAGTTGTTTCGAAGTCACTTAATCCTGCAAAATCTATCAATGGCTCTTCCACCATCTCTTCATCTCTATTGTGATTTCCTCAGAACTTTGTCACTGCCGACCTTGCTATTGTAACACTCTGGATTTCACGCTAATTAAGAGGAAAGGTGTAAATATCCACATCATTCATGCTATTAAGATTAAAGATAGTACTTACTTTATTAACTCGATCCTCAATAACAATCTTTGCTAATTTTGAATAATGATATGTTGAATTTGCGGGGTCTTTACTAAAATTCTATGTAAATAACATAATAATAAAAAAAATATTACGAATTAGAATGTCAAGCCATGTATGCTATGATGAAGCCTATAAGATCCACCATCATAGCACACCTTCCACTTCAGGCAAGAAATAATCTTGCCTTGCGCAATAAAATCAACAACTGCAGGGTGTGGTTGGCCTACATATCAATGAAACTTATCAGCATATTCTATAATGGAACCTGAAGATCCGTCATCATGACATACCTCCCACTTCAGACAAGAAGTCATCTTGCCTTGTGCAATAAGATTGCTCAGTTAATAACTGCAGGGTGTGACAAAGGTATAGTAGGAAAAAACACGACACTAACTTGTAAAACTTTTTGCAAAACATTTGCTTTGGAATGACCGAAAGTTTTAAATCGTAATTCCTCACCATAGTATTACAGACACACAATCCAACATAGCGCGACCTGTTATATTGTTACAGACACACAGTTCAATATAACTCTATAATACTTAAGGCATCCCTGCAAGCAATATAATAAAATTTAATGATTATTTCGTGTGCAAGCTCACCCAAAGTGATAATGAAGTTCCGTCTTCAAAAAATTGAAAACCGACGAATCCATTAAGCAATAAACACCAAAATGTTGCGCTTATTAGACCAATATGTATAGCTGTGAAATACTATATAACAATCGTAATCATCGTGTCAAAGAAAATTATTATTATTATTGTTTTTATATATATGTATGTATATGGTAAATAGTGAAAAATACTTACAGGATAAACTTTGGATGCTGTGGGAATGACACCGGAAATGAGCAAAAATTCTAAAAAGGTAACCATCATATATAAATAAAAGAACAATACGATTTCTTTACGGCCTATTTTACAATAAAGATTGATATATTAATTAATATTGATCGATTGCTAGCAAATGACAAAGTCGTAATCAATAAAAGTACCAAGAATAATATTTCTACTAACCGACAGCAGTATATTTTGATTTTATATGAAAAATCATGATAGAAGTCATCATCAAAGCGACAAGGTGTATGATAAGTGTAGCTAAATATACGCGTTTAATTAGAATATTTTATATGTATTTACGTATAGACACACACAAAAACACAAGCACATATTTACCAGGTTGAAAAACCAAAGACCCTCCAATTTCAATATTTCTTGAATAACATGATGGTTCGATTCCTTGTTCTGCACCAATAAGCGGACATACCGTGAGTGCGATTTCCTGACAAACGCTATTAAAATCACCGAATTTGGCCATTGTTTATATATAATAAAATGATGATAATTTAAAAGAATGTGTTTGTTTTTTGAGAAAATTTTCTAATAAATTTTATTTACTTTAAAAAAAATAAGAGAAGACAATATATATATATATATATATATATCGATCGATCGTACATGATATAAATAATGAATCGTCAGTCATTCTTTCTGTTTTTTCCTGTTTCATAATAATTAATCATTTTTCATATAAGTATAGAATTACCCAAATAAGGTAATTCTAATTAATTTGATAACCCTTAAATTTCCTCTTTTAACGACTTTCTCGACCTAATAAATGAACAAATAAAGGAAAGTAACTATTTATTATTATTAAAAAAATATGATCAACGTTTTCACGAAATTAACATTCATTCATATACCACTTATAAAATCTCCAACGATGAAGCATACAATTCAATTGGTGATCGATATATTATAATTACAAAAAAATTAACTATGAGAAATAGTTATTATTAGCATCAGAGATCCTGTTTCCTTGTTCCACAATACCTATTAGGTAACGGAAATGCATAATATCCGACTGTGCCATTTATTAATACCTCGATTCAACGGTCACTAAATTAAAAATCCCGGTTTAACGGGATGAAGTTCAAAAACGGTTTCATAATAAATCCTTAATATTAATAAAAACCTTCTCGATATAACGGATCTTTGGAAATTTTCTCTAATAATAATTGCCAAAACTATTCGTTAAACCGAGATTCACTGTGTATTGGTAGTATTACTGGTGTTAATATTAAATGGTTTAAATGCTAACCCGGTTTGAACAGTAATTTAAAATCGCAGTTGGGTGATCATATATTAAAATCTGTTTGGTTAATTTTAACAACCGTTTAATATTTAATTTAACAACCACGATTTAATAAAGGTCAAACTTTTGATAAAACTGTATACCCTAATAAACGTTTGACTAGTTTATTTTTATAGAAATTCAACATCAAAATATTCTGGTTGATATTGCTGCAATAATACCACTATTAATAATTATAATGATTATATACAACATTGCATTAATTAAAAAAATGAATCGGTGGTGTACGATCGGAAAGAATTGTTACACAACCATTATTATTGAAAAATAGAGTTTAAAAAAAAAATTTTTTGCAAATTTCATATTAAAAAATTAGAGGTCACTCAGAAAATTTTTAGTGATGAGAACCTAAAAAGTTTAGTTGTGTCGCCTTATTAACAAAAATTAAGCATAGCGGACATTTGCATATTTGGTAATGATTTGTGTCAATCACGTAAAAAAGAATTTTGATTGGGTTGAATATCATTACTAAATTAACAATTACACAAAATCATTAATTGCGCACAATAATAATAATTATAATGGACAAAATTGAACGTCGATCTTTTTTATATTGTGAAACAGAATTTTCAATTATTTTAAAGTAAAAAAAAAAAAAAAGAGGAAAAATAATGAACCTTGCATATTATTTTTTTATATTGATAAGTTGTTTATTCTTTTCTTTATGTTTGGGCAAAATAAGATCCTCAGATCTTGGTCCTATCAAAAACTAGATGAGAAACAAAATTTTTAAGGCGCATAACATAATAATAGTAGTAGCATAGTGGGTCATAAGTAACATGACTAAAATACATTGTGACAACAAAGAATGTTTTGCGAGAACATACCTTCCTTTGAAAGCTTTGCTTGGTTAAAAATAACCCAGTTAATCCAGCAGATTGCAAGATCTAAATAAGAGGTAAAAATTCCAAAAAATATACATATTTTTTACCAAGGTGCACAAAAATTAATGATTCAATTACACTTCTTATTCTTTTTCATTTATTTCTTTAGACATAAAGGTAATTGTGCTAGTACATATTATTTAATATAATACTTGTGTTTGCAACTTTTGTTGTTTTTGAGTTTCATTAATTTGTATAGGTTTTCATGCGTTGAACCTTTGTAATTATTATCACCCTAGTACTTTTGACAAACTTGTATGTTTTGCGCTTCCAGGTTTTGGTATGATATTACTCTAATAAAAAAAGTGTGAGAGTTTTGAATTAACTTTACATTAAAAGTATTTTAATTCAATACTTCACATTAAAATCTGGGCTTTCTTCATCACTCTCGGGAGATTCTCCAAGTTTTTCATGAAATTTTTAAAAATAATACGTTCCGACATCTCCAATTTATCAAATATTTTTTCTCTTTTCTCTTTATTCCTTAAATCCTTTAAAAGACTAGTAGTCATTATGGTAATAAACAATTAGTATGTATATAATGGTAAAATGTTGAATGTAAAATAAATTTGTTTCTTTTTTAAAAAAATGAATGTAAGCAAACAAAAAAAAAAGTTAAAAAAGTAAAATTTTGTCACATTTAAAATTAACTATAAAGTTAATATGATAATAAATAGTGTATGTTGTAATTACACCAACTATACTAATTTTGAATAATTTTAGTGTATATACTCGCGTGTGGACATGGTTATCACAATCATTGTCTACAAAGGTGCCAATCTAAATGTTTGATATGTTTGGACTATCTTCAAGTCGAAATCAAAAAAATTGTCAATGCACTAAAAGAAAGTATGACAAAAAGATTAAACGAAATGAATTTATCGAAAATAATGAAAATGCAGTTGGTGATGATTCGGGTAATGTTGAATCAGCAACAGATGATGCGGCAACGATGGAAATTTTATTAGAAAATGCAAAAAAACATTTTTTGAGTTGTGAATTTTGTTTTTATTAAGACAAAACATGAACGATGTATGAAAAATAAATCTATTAATCATATCTTAAATTGTCGCGTTTACATTTCATCGACATTCATTATATTAAGGTTATTTTGATTATATAGAGAGATATGGTCAAGAGAAGAGCTAGGAAAAGAGTTATTCATCAACCAAGTCGAAAACCAACCCTTTAAATACATTTTCGAGTAGTACAATTTAATTTATTAGACTATTTCAAAGGTTTGTCACATAGTTGCTTCCAACTTCTTAAATTCAAACCATTCGTTAACGAAACAATTGTTGGTGAAGTGATTGTTGACGAAATGAATCAAACCAACATTTATTTTTTATTTTACATTATCAAATTCACGATTTTGATTGGCCAATTGGTCAATCAATAGTTTGCATTCTCCTGTTCGCTTATGATTGAATTTATATATATATATATTTTATTTTAAGTAGAATAAAATTCAACGCGAAATATTAAAATTAAATTATAAAAAATCAAGATGTACATCGCAATATAACAATGCGTTGTGCAATGGTACTCGTTTTACATCGCATCAACGTACGAAAACATTCATAATGACTGTTACAACGAGTATCATTACCAATAGCAATTTGAATGTATTTACCATATGTGTATTTTTGTATTGAACGTAATTTTCCAATAAAATATTTATTAAGTGATGATTTAAAATATATACATATTTAAAAAATAATAAATACAACATTCACCCTTAATGCTACATTTGATTTAATATGCATATCCAAGACTTGATGAGACAGTATCAATCATTTGTTGGAAAGTCCATCTTGTATACACCCTAAATAGGCAAATAACTTATTATTGTATTGATGTTACTAATTGATATAATAATAATAAATATTTTTATTTATTAGGTAGAGTATGTGTTCCAGTAACTTGTGGTAATTTTAATTCATTAGATGTTTCAACAGTCATAGTGTTGATTCAAGAAATGGATCAATCATGTCCAGAAGACAGAGGAAGGAAAACTCATAATAGTAATTAAATTAGAAATTGGAAATTAAAGATTATAGAGGGACATATATATGTATTTTTCTTTACCATTAATTGAATTTTCAAAAGATCATGAAAAAGCTTCATTATAAAATATTTTGATAATTTTGTTCAAAATACCCTGAAAGAAACCAGAACTAAACAAAGAGGTAATGGTAATAAACATCAATTTTTATTTTTATAAAGTTTTTTGCTAATTATTCACAATTGTTATTTCGCATTAATATATATAATAAATTAGCTAAAAAACAAGCATAAATGGAATTTTAATAATCTTTACCAATAGTCACAAAGTCATAAACAGAAAATGAGAAGTTTAAAATTTTATGTTTTAATATAGATTGTATTGGAATTTACACATTATGTATATATTCGGAAAATAAATACAGTAAATCAAATATTTACTTTTATTTAATTCATAATCCAAAGAATATGAATTGATCTTTTTTGTTTCTATTAAACACGAATCCAGGTGATTGGTTCAAAGTTAATATCGTTATGAGATTATAAACTGAGTAATAATAGCGGAAAATAATTGTACAAACCTTCTTAAAGTTTTTTTATCTGAAAAAGAATCCTTCTGATATTAATATGAAGGTTTATGAATTTTAAATTTCATTTTAAACCATGTACTTTGTGTATATATCCATTATCAAAAACTGATAAAAGAAGACCTTTGGTATCTAATTTTTGGTGTACGTTTTGAACATGAATAAATTGTACGAGATAAACGCATTTTGTATTTGTAATTTAAAAGCTCAATAATAATAAAATTCAAAGTAATTCTAACCTAAATTACCCGTTCTGGGGATAATAATGGCATAAGTCGAAAGTTCATTATTATTGAAATTAAAATAAGTATAAATATGTCATTTTTTTTTATAAAAAACGTGCTACGGGTTTAAATATTAATATATATTTTACGGGCGTGAATTTCAAATTTTGATTATTTTGGCTCTTCCCTTTATTCCTCTCTGTAATAAACATTGCTATTATCAAACAACATCAAATAGGTTTGTTCCTTTAATCTGTGTTCACTATGCTCAAACTTCTTACTTAACACGTACCTCATTACATTCAGACCATTGTCAAATAGCCCTTGGAAAAAAAAATTTCCTGTTGGCAGCCGGCATTTAGTGATAATAACCTGTTTTCAGTGATTTATTGATTAGAAGTTACTAACAATGATATCTGTACTATTAATGAAGAAGGGTAAGGATAGTCATAAGCTCCATAAGCAAAATAATATAATTGTAGTTGCTAAGAAATAATAGTAATAGGTTCAAGTTTTCAAGTTGAGCTCGAACCATTGATGTTACATAAATAGAATGAATGATTTAATTTTGCTATTTCATAATTTATGTAAATTACTAAAAAACAATTTGAGTGCCTATTTTCTTGAACTTGAAAATTCAAGTTTTAACTCGAGCCCGCTCAATTTAAAGTTTCTATTCAAACAAATGAATAAAAACGAACAATTCAAATAAACGAATAAATAATAATATGACTAATAAGATAAGACAAATAAAGCCAAATAAAACCGAACAAACCGAACAAACCGAATAAAATCAGTAATAGGTCTATGAAATTGTATCATATGTTGCACCTGAGCTACTTGGAGGAAAAAAGTACACAAAAGAATCTGATATCTATAGCATTGGGATGTTAATGTGGGAAATATTTGCAGGTCATCCACCATTTGATGATAGAGCTCATGATCATTGTTTAATTTTTGATATATGTGAAGAAGGTTTACGACCACCCATATTACCAGAAATGCCTGACGATTATGCACAAATGATGCAGATGTGTTGGGATGTGGATCCATCAAAAAGACCAACTAGTAGAGAGCTTTTTGACTTTGCTTATAATAAACATGAAGAAATTTATGATAATGATTGTAGCAGCAGCAGCAGCAGCAGTGGTGGTGGTGGTGGTGGTGGTAGTGATTTGCAACAAGTACACAAATCACATCCATATGCATACCATACAAGTAGAATATTGGATGAAGAAATTGCTAGATCCAAATGCTTTAAAAGTTATACAATTAATGATAGTTCATTAGATTTTGACTTTCTTGGTTAACAAAGGTGAATAAAAATTCCATATTAATTAATTGGAAATTACTATCCATTAATTATTACTAACAATTTGATTGATTAATAAACATTAGATTCTAGTAATTAAAAGAAAGAATTGATGTGGCTAATTTATTCTCCACTATAATTATTCATTATAACTATTTATATTTTTATTTTATTTTTTCTATAATAATATTTCTTTATAATAAACTTTTTACAGTTTTCTGATTCTTGTTAAATGGTGATATTGCAAGACAGTCTTATGGTTAATGCTGATTACAGCTTAACTTTTGGGCTACCCTTGTCAGTTAATTGCAAGCAACTCACAATAATTTGATGTTTATCAATTAATTAATTTAAAAATTTATTTTGGTCCTTGCTTACTGCCTCTTTCTTGTATGTGAATCTGTGTGCACATTTGATTAAAGCTCCAAACAAACCAAGCTGAGTTTATGCTTAGCTTGAGCTTGACTCGACTTGAGTCAAGGTTGGTGACAAAAATATTTTGGAGTGTAAAAGATATATTGTCAAACAGGGTACATCTGACTAAATGTGATGAAATATAACAAAAATGATGAAAATGACAAAGGGAAAAAGTCAAAAGTCAAAATCAATTGAATTTTTTCTTTGGTCAGTTAGGACAGTGTTTTTGTAAAAGTTTGACAAAAGAGCTTGAACATTTTGTTTTTTGCTTATTTCATTATTTTGTTGATTGTTAATTTCATCCAAATAAAAACAAGCAATAGAATAATGACATCCAGGGCTAAATGAGCCTTGAATTTTTATGATTCCAGGTTTTTGGACAAGATTTGCAAGATGCTGAGTAATGTCCTTTTACTTTTCCATGCATCAGACACAGGACATCCTGGAGCTAATTCTTGATTATTGTTAAATGAATTTTCCTAAATTTAATGTTTATAAATTTATATTATATGATGACTATTGAGAAGGAATTGGTGAATTAGAATTTGACACCACCATGAATTTTTTTTTTTTAATTACACCTTAACCAAAATTTAAAATCCACAAAATAATTGTTTATTTTATTGTCATTTTTGTCAAATTTCTCAAAGTGTAGAAATCCTATTTCATTACATTTACTTTCATCATGTGATGAAAAGGAGACATTCGTCACCCAACCTTGATTTAAATTTTAAATATGCGAGTTTGAAACTCGAGCCCTCAAGTCAACTCGAAGTTTATAAAATCATGATTTTGCAGACCACTGAAAATAATTGAAGCAATAATGAATTGTATACTAATAACATGCTTGAATTTTAGAACATTTTAATCATCATAAATAATTTTATGAGACTAAAAATTTCAAATGAGAACAATTCTGAGTTTTAATATTATTATTTGTTTTTTAATTAATTTTTTATTATTATTCGAATTATTCATTTTATTCATGTTGTTCGTTATGTTTATTCATTTTATTGTTTTTTATTCTAATTATTCTAATTATTCGTTTTTTTTATTCATTTATTCGAATCACCCGGACCATTCGTTTTATTCATTTATTCGAATCATTCGAATCATTCTTTTCTCGCTTTATTTTTTAATTTGAGCAGACTCAAGTTAAAACTTGAATTTTTTCAAGTTCGAGCTGAGTTCAAGAAAGCAGGCCCTTAAATTGCTTTTTAGGTTATTATAATCACTGACAAAAAATTTAGTCTATACATGAATTTGACCCAGCTGCGGTAGTAGCCTATCTATGAAGTTTGCGAGGTCCTCCAGAAAGAGTATGTGAAAATTGTTTGTTACACGCCATTCAATTAATTCTAAATAATACAAAGAATTATGTAAATAAAGAATTATGAATAATTATAAATAAACAGACTAGTGTTATTATCAGTACAAAAAAAATTG
>CAUDNR010002779.1:46576-58082 GCA_958430865.1 Entrophospora sp. SA101 | reverse complement strand
ATGGTATTAACAAAAATGAGGGAAACCGCCGAAGCTTTTCTTGGTACAAAAGTAGCAAATGCAGTCGTTACAGTACCCGCCTATTTCAACGATTCTCAACGTCAAGCAACAAAGGATGCCGGTATGATTGCTGGATTGAATGTGCTTCGTATCATCAACGAGCCAACAGCTGCTGCAATTGCATATGGTTTGGACAAGAAAACAGTCGGAGAACGTAACGTGTTGATTTTTGACTTGGGTGGTGGTACTTTCGACGTTTCATTGTTGACAATCGAAGATGGCATTTTCGAAGTAAAGGCCACTGCTGGTGACACCCATCTTGGTGGTGAAGATTTTGATAATCGACTTGTAAATCATTTTGTACAGGAATTCAAACGTAAATTCAAAAAAGATCTTACCACAAATGCCAGAGCTCTTCGTCGTCTTAGAACAGCTTGTGAACGTGCCAAACGTACACTTTCAGCATCAGCACAAACATCCATTGAAATCGATTCGCTGTTTGAAGGTATAGACTTTTACACATCAATAACTCGTGCCAGATTTGAAGAATTGAATCAAGATTTGTTCCGCTCCACCATGGAACCGGTTGAGAAGGTGCTCCGTGATTCAAAGATAGATAAAGCCCAAGTACATGAAATTGTGTTGGTTGGTGGATCTACCCGTATTCCAAAAATCCAAAAAATGGTATCAGACTTTTTCAATGGCAAAGAACCAAACAAATCAATAAATCCCGACGAAGCTGTTGCATATGGTGCAGCAGTACAAGCTGCCATTTTAACTGGTGACACATCAGAAAAAACTCAAGATCTTCTTTTACTTGATATCGCACCACTCTCACTTGGTATCGAGACAGCTGGTGGCGTGATGACCCCACTTATCAAACGTAATACCACAATTCCAACCAAAAAATCGGAAATCTTTTCCACCTATTCTGACAATCAACCCGGTGTACTTATCCAAGTATATGAAGGTGAACGTACACGTACCAAAGACAATAACTTACTGGGTAAATTCGAATTAACTGGTATCCCACCAGCTCCACGTGGTGTGCCTCAAATTGAAGTCACTTTTGATATTGATGCTAATGGTATTCTTAACGTATGTATTCATTTCAATTAAAACTCTTAAAAACTTTGGGCCATAATCGGGATTGTATTTTTAACATTGATCTTTATATTTATTTATCAAATAAAATAGGTATCAGCTGTCGATAAGACTACTGGTAGATCAAATAAAATCACAATCACTAATGATAAAGGAAGATTATCAAAAGAAGAAATTGAACGAATGGGTATGCAATCAATTTTGATTTTGATTTTGATTTTAAATAGCATATATTGGTATACTTAATTTTATTAATTGATTAATTAATTTTTTAGTTAACGATGCTGAGAAATACCGCGCAGAAGATGAAAAGATAGCGGAAAGAATAACAGCACGTAATGGTTTGGAAAGTTACGCATACAATTTACGTAACACACTTCAGGTAAATATTACAAACAATTTATTAACTGATTCGCAATTTCCGAGTGATGATGAAATAATTTTTTAACATGATAAAAAATTAATTATTATTTAGGATGAAAAAATTTCAGGCAAGCTTGAACCAGCTGATAAAACGAAACTCGAAGGAGCCATTAACGAAACAACCTCATGGCTTGATAGCAATCAAGAAGCAGAAAAAGAAGAATACGAACATAAACAAAAATCACTCGAAGAGATTGCTAATCCAATAATGATGAAACTTTATGGTGCAGGTGGTGGTGCTCCAGGTGCTGCTGGATTCCCACCCGGTGCTGCTCCCGGTGGTTTCCCAGGTGCTAGCTCCGGTGGTGATGATTCAGGGCCTACTATCGAAGAAGTCGATTAATTAGAATTTGTTTAATAGAATTAGAAAAAAAAACTATTATAATAATTAAAATTATAGCGTTTATTTATTATTTTTTTTTTTTTTATTATTTTAAAAATTTTATAGTTAATTTTTTTAATATTATTAATCAATTAATAAATATAAATATCGTAATTTTTTAATAGTAAAAACTTTCAATATTTTTTTTTCCTTGTATTATTTTTATTTTTTATTTTTTATTTTTTTATTTCAACAATAAAAACTTTATAATATTAATATTAATATTAAAAATAGATTTGATAAGTCGAACGCAAAAAACCTACAAAATGAAAATTTTTATATTTATGTATTAGATTCCTAAAGTTCTAAACTTTTTTAATATTGAATATTTATTATTAATAAGTCAAGCGTCTCATTAGGAATACCCCACAAAAATCCCGTGAACATAAGATGTTCTTTTAAAAAGCCAGATTGATGCAAATCGAGCATTCAGGGCCCGTTTCCTCCTTGCTCTGAATTTTCCATTGCATCACACATGGTCTTCAGAGCGTGGTAGTCAGTTCAACTTTTTTTTTGTAATTATATAAAATGATAATTAAAAACTCGAGAACAAATGATCAATCAATGTTGAATATTGATAGTTGCTCTTTAAAAAAAAGGTTGAGTAAAAGGTAACTATTAAAGCCACCTTTAAATTAAGTTGCAAAAAGAGCTCTTTTAACAGGACCGGAAAAACTCTATTGTATGTGACCATCAACTAGAGATGTCAAAGAAAATATATTATTCTATATAGTACTGGTACAATTTCTCTCCACCAGTATGACGTCATTGTAAAAAAATTACAAAGAAATTATTGAATAACGAAATATGGAGAAGGTATTGTTTTCGGGTAACACCATGCGTTATTAATAAATAATATTAATATTAACAGTTTTTACAATATAATACCCATTTGTTATCTATATAATAGTTAATAATGAAATTCATTTACATCAGATATACTATGGAACCCAAGAATTATAGCACAATTAGAAGTATTTTAAAGAAAGAACAAGGTGAAAAGTTGCTCCTTACATTTTTCAAAATAAACGATACTCAGACGCTTGAAACCTATCTAAGAAAAGAAAAGTATTACTTATGAAATTTACCATGAAGAAAGAAAAATCATAAACATTTAAAACAAAAAGCAAAAATCCTTCAAAGGAAAATAATCTTATTATTGCAAATATTGATTTATTTTTTTCTTTTAATTCTTTTAATCATAGCAATTATAAAACTTAAAATTAAAGTTATACCTCCTATCATCAATAAGATATCAAAAGCCAGAATATTAACTTACATCTAAAGGAACATAACTATCATCCTCTTTGATAGTTGGAATGGATTTCAACTTATATAGAAGAAAATATTTCCTTAATCTTTAAATTACTTTTTTTATTTTCAATCAAGATCTGTATATATCTTGGGTTGTGGACCCTGAAAAAGGGATGGTCCCAGCTAACATTTGGTAACAAGATGCCAAGATTTCATAAATCAACTTTGGGATTGTAGGCTCTACGATCTACCATCTCTAGTGGAAGGTAATTTAACATACCACAGACAGTTTTACGTCTTTATTGGATATTGTGTATAATAATAAGATGATTAGATGTTGTATAATAAATACAGTAATATTATATCATAATAATCAAATTCTTTTACCTTTCCATAGTATCAACCGAGAAACCAAAGTCTGCCATTTTGAGAACATTGTTTACTCCCAATAAGATATTTTGAGGTTATGAATTATATTTCTAGAATGAAGATAATCTAAAGCAATTGCTGCCTGTGCAATATATTATTAATTTACAATAAATATAAGTATATTGATTGAATCAACATCATTATCAAAAAAAAATCCTCCATTCACAATTAATTACAAACTTTAGACGTGTGACATTTGTAAAGATGGGAACCGCGATTGCAATTAATTGAGGAGCCATCTTTAGTCGTTTGGTAAATATTTTGCATTTTTTTAAATATTTATACACTGTGAATCTCGATTTAGTGGATACTAATTAAAAATTTCGGTTTTACGGATAAAGCTCAAAGAACAGGTCCATAAAAACCTTCTTGATATAGTGGATATCAATTTAATAGATTTTTGGAAAAATTTCCCTAATTGTCCAAACCAAGATTTACTGTGTATAAGTCACCACCAGCGGCATATTCAAAAATCTTCCATGCTCTGAAAATATCCGTATAAATGAATACAGTGAACCCTCCCTAAGTGCACCCTCTCTAAATGCACGCACTATGTATACCCTCCATAAATGCACGTCCCATTTCATCCCCAACCTTATAGAGAGCTTATAAAATCACCCTCCATAAATGCACACCCTCCATAAATGCACGCTCACAAGAAATAGCACTATGTTCCCGAGGGAGGTGCACTTATAGAGGGTTCACTGTAATATGTAGTTAACATATTTCTGCAAAAATACCAACAAATATGTATATACCAACATATATATCTATATACTTTAGATTGTTTTGAATTTCGATTTC
The DNA here is from genome assembly GCA_958430865.1 of Entrophospora sp. SA101. NCBI lineage: Eukaryota > Fungi > Glomeromycota > Glomeromycetes > Entrophosporales > Entrophosporaceae > Entrophospora > Entrophospora sp. SA101. The sequence continues at coordinate 53,686 of CAUDNR010002779.1, read as the reverse complement.
TTTTTTTTATTTGACTTGATCACTTTTTAACTTTGGAGTAACTTTTATTGCAAAAAGGTGTGCTCTTTTGCAAGATATCGCATCCCCCTTTGCCCAATTTGGCTCCGATATCAATGTCGTTTAATGTCCAAATCTTCATAATGACAATGATGACTGATATTTTGATAGTAATAATTATCGGTTCGATACGTATAAATGATTTACTTTTACTATAATTAGAAGAAGAGGGAAAAGAAGTAGTGAATTAATATAAAATCGAAAAACCAAGTCAGATGATAAATAATAATCGATAAAATAATATACCTTCATATCAGATTGAACTTCTGGTTCATTAAAGCGGCGACCAATAAGACGTTTAGCGTCAAAAACAGTATTAAATGGATTCATAGCAACTTGATTTTTTGCAGCGTCACCAATTAAACGTTCGGTATCGGTAAATGCTACATATGAAGGTGTTGTGCGGTTACCCTGGTCATTTGCAATAATTTCAACTCTGTCGTTTTGCCATACACCAACACAAGAATATGTAGTTCCCAAATCAATACCAACTATATATAGTATTATTAATTTACATTAGTTATTAACTTGAAATAAATATACATGGTAAGAAAAAAAAAATTTAAATGCGACAATTACCTGCTTTTCCTTCTACTTTTTCTGATTTTCCTTCAGTCATTTTTATAATCTTTTATTTTTGTTTAAAAAATAAAGGTGCGTTTTTTTAAAAAAATATTTATATATTTACAAAGGAAAAAAAATAAAAAAAATTTATTTCGCTTAATTAAAAAAATTTTTTTTAATCAAGATTTAATATTTTTAATGTTTTTTTAATATTTATATATAATCGAAAAAATTTTTTTTTTGGAACAAATGGTTCACATTTCGCTGTATATAAACTTTTCGTCAATCTTTCCAGCAAGTTCCATATTGATGACATTTTATTATGGAAAGTTCTGGAGCCAACTAGTTAAAATTCATTACCATTTTCCGTTTTTTTTCATATGTTGTGTGTATCAACTAAAAGTATATATATGACAACGTGTAACATTTTCAACAATATAGTTTCTAAAAGCGGTCTTTTTTATTCGGCTGATGAAAGGATTAAAAAATAAACTAAATTTAATCTCCCCCTTATTATTCAAAGATGATTTAATGTCAATTTTTAATTATGATACATGATTACGTTTGTCTGCTTAATAATTTCATGGAAATTGTATCTTGCTAACGGAGTTTTTTAGGTTGGTGATTTTTTAAATCTCCCCAAATTTATATTTAAATCTTCAAAAACCACCTTATCAATGGGTCGTGATTTCTTGGAGTCTTCTGGTATTTCTATTTCTAACCAACTTCCGATTGCCTCGGGTTGGTTGCTTTTACGGATAATTCTTGTGATATCAATTATTATTGGTGTTTTTGGCATCAATTTTCAATCATATTTAGCGTTTAGCGTTTGACTTCAATTTATTGAAATACTAAATGAAGAAATCTACCATGTGATGATATATATATATATATCTAGCTATTATTGTATTCAAAGCTTGTGTGTGAACCGGTTCGAACCGGTTCGTACCATTAAAAATTCTTGAATCGAATATTCGATGTGGTGTTCACATTTCCAACATTCTAATTATTATTATTATTATACTTTCGAACGTCCGTAATACTTTTTAAATGTCCATGTTAATATTAATATTGTTATTATCAATTATAAATTTATTATTTATTATTTACATTTGCAAAAACATACAAATTACCACATAAATTATTTAGAAACAGATACTTTTTGCCTAACAAATTCCATCAACAAAATGATGATTCCAAGTAAAACTTTCTCTGGTCTTGTGTTTTGCCAAAGCTTTGGTTACATTACTAATTACTAATTAGAACGATGTCGTTATTTACTGAAAACATTTTATCCAAGATATTCGAAATATTTGACACAAATTTCGAACTAATACTAATACCATATTGGCTTTTGGTGTTCGAATAGAACATTGATTCGGTGGCTCGATTCGAAGTATCGAACCATTTCAACAATCCGAACGTTACATAGACGGCGCACATTTTAAAACAAAGATTGCACATAATTATTTTTCACTTGACTTATTATGTGCAATTTTTATTCAACATTTTTTTAAAAACAATTGTTCAAAATAATTCGTTTTGAATAAACATTCATGTTTTTTGGAAATTTTTTGTAAATAAGAATGGTTTTTGAATAGAACCTTCGAAAAGCTTTAAGCTCAAAATGTCAGTTTTAACTAAAAGTCAAATATGGCGAAATCATCAGTCTTTGTAAAAAAAAATATATCTATATAGAATTCTTGGTATTTATGAGAACATGATTCAAAAAAGGGACAACTTTACGCTGGAAAAAATCTTTATTAAAATTTTAATATTCATGGTTCATTTTGATTCGAATGTTTGATGGTTCGTATGGCGCAAACCATTCTATCCCAAAATTGTTGGCTCAATTCGACCAGTAGGCTCTAATGATGTTGTCTAAAGTATTCAAGATTGTGGGTTAATTTCCCTAGAGCCTTAATAATCATTTTAACCCTTCTCAATAGTGAGGATCTTTCTTCTTTGACCAATGTAGATGAATTGAAACTATGTGAAATTAAAATTCTATAATTAAAATTTTGGGTGGGGTGTTTTGGATATGAAATTCTGATTGGCTAATTTGAATTCCACATCACGCACAACATAGATAAGAAAATTTGTCCATTTTGTGGCTCAAAAACACCATGATTATGTATTTTTGCAAGATGGTTTCTTGCCTATATTCAATAGATAAAATTGCCGAATCAAGTTGTTCAGTATTTTTAATCAGTTCCAGGGAACCAATCAGGCTTTATAATGTATGGACTATATTGATATACCCAAAGTGAAATCAAAACTGATTCACGCGAGAAATATCCATAAAATGGAAGCATTCAGGCTCAAAGAAATTATCAAAGAGATATATAAAAAGAGTTTAGGTTTAAAAATAATAATTATATTTTCTCAGAAAATTTTGTTTTTTCCAACAAATGGTAAAAATTGGAGGCATTTTTATGAAGAAACATTTCTTCGTTCCATGATTGTCAATTCGATATCATGTTCAAGGAGCATATTACGATATATTCCAAGGAGCATCTTGCATATATATTTTGCAGCATATTCGTATATATGTGTATTCAAGGGGTATCTTTATTTTTTACGAATGTTTTTTCAATAACGGTTTAAGAGGTCATATTCAAGTAGCATCTTTGATGTTAAAAAAAATAAAAAAATAAATTATCTGATAAAAGGATTTTTTAACTATATATATAGTTTTTTATAATTAGACAAAATCAATGCAAAAGTAAAAAAATATGCAAAGAAAATCAGTATATAGCACAAAATCATAGAATAAAGTTCTTTTAACTTACTCTATGATTTTAGGTCTTGATGGAAAAAAAGTAAAAATTTATTACACGAATTTTATACACTGACAAGTATGAATCATCAGATCGAAATTCTAAAGTTTAGGAATATATTAAATTTGAGGATTTTGTTTAATTTTTTAATTACTATTTGTTGAAGTAACCTCATTTGTTATAAAAAATTTATATTAACAGAATGAAATTAAGGCTGCCTTGCAAGGAGAATGCATTAATAAATTTGATAGAAAACACGCTTACAAAGAATCCAAGCATGCATTGAAAGTGATGGTTGGCCAACTAAATGTTATATTAATATGTGTTTGCTACTTAATAATTGATCGTTGGTTCTTCATAGTAATAGTGTCGCTGTAATTAATTTGAACTCTTTAGTCTGAAATAAATCAATTAGCATTGAAAAGCCAAAATAATTGCTATAAACAGCTTTGGCTAACAACTATAGAGCCAACCTTATTTGGAAAAAGCAAAATATATAATTTGTCACAAGAGGAAATATTGATATTAATGTGGATTTACCTTAGATTTTTTGGAATTCTACTATAGCAATACATTTATCAATTATATTTGCAAATAGAGCTTTTTTTCCGGGATATTATCCTATGGATAATCCATTTCAATTTGAAAAATTTTAAGACTCAGATATCCTGTTAAATAGTAATTATAATAGGATAATAATAACGGATAATAATAATAATTCTGGAATAATTTTCCAGTATAGTTTTCATCGTTATCTAGTTTTTGATTACATTCAAATGTAAGTTTTTTAAATTTTTTTAGATGGTTCCATTGATGTATTCAACTGTGAAGCTTTGATCCTCCTTTATTTTTGACTTGAAGATTTAATCAATCAGAATTTTCTTTATTATCAAGAAGTTTATCAATAGGATTGTCAACCGGACTGTGTTCCAGACTTGGGATTCTATTCGAATAAAACAAATGAAACAATCAACAAATCAAGTGAATAAAACAAATGGCTCAAATTAAAACAGATTATTCAAATGATTTGAATATACAAAACGAATAAATTAATAAATCAAGTAATTTGGATAAATGGATAAAATTAATAAATCAAATAATTCGAACAAAATAGGTAAAAACAAAGATAAATAAAACGAAAAAATCAATTCGAATAAACAAATGATTCGAATAAAACGGATAATAGTAAAAAGGTAATAATAAATAATTCAAATATTTCAAATATTTCAAAAGAATTCGTATCAGAAGGAATGGGCATTCATGGAGACAATGCATGAATTTTGATTTATATAAATAATATTTTTAACAATAAATCGAAATTTAAACGGTCTTTGATACCTAAGACTGGACCGTTAATATCTTTATTTATCAAACGCATTTTTTGTATGCTCCATGTCATCATTAGTATCATCTGAACTAAATGGAGTAAAGTTTTTCTATATCATCATCATTTCAGTACAAGTATTTTTTTTGAAGCTCTTTCAGTTGATGTTTTAAGTTTTGCAAGTGATTTATTTAATCTGGTTTTTTAATGAAAAAAAATGTGTCGTTTATATTTACAACGAAGTGACATTCGTTGAAACAAGATTTCACTGTATACATGTTGATTATAATCAATAATTCATAGGATTTATTACAGCATTATTATTATTCATTTTGTGGATTCTAAATCCGGATATCCGTTCAAAAATTAACCGGATGATAACAGATCTAATCCTAAGGTATTATGCAGCTCTATTTCTAAGAAACAAGTTTATTTAAACAGCTACTACATACCTAGAAGGAGTGCCTCCTACAGATGACTAGAGCTGTAAGGATAATTTTAAGATTATGTTTTCCTTACAAGGATGCGTTATTATTATTATATACTTTGAAGAAATATTTTTATATTAATGTTCCATTGTGGATAAAAAATTATTATTGAAGAATATAAATAAATAATCTTCAATTATCCAATTAGCTATGATTACATATAAATTTATTGTTAAAAGTAGTAAAATACAATAATATTATTTTTCAATTATTTGAAATACTTCTAATTCTTCATATTTACTACCTCTTACTATATTAATATTGCTATAATTATAACTATAACTGTGAATAGAACAATCATTTGATGTAAAGTAAAGATCACAACCATCTCCGCCAAAAATAGCTGGATTTGAAGGACAACAGTAAATTGCATGTTGATAATTATTAATAACATAGCTAAACTGTGCAGAATCAATATTATTTCTATTACTAATATTAAAAATAAAACTTTCAGTTGTGTATTTAGATATAGTAGCACCATTATTTAAATTCCAATTAAGTGGATTATAGCCTCCCACTAACTGATCTGAATTTTGTATTTTGCCAATTATAAGAGTTTTATTGATATTATTACATTTTTGACGAAATATGGCTGCACTGTTACCATCTCTACTACTACGATATATAAGTTTAAATTTGTATTTAACATCTCCAAATAAACTATATCTTGGACTTTTTCTATCAATCCAACTTGCAAAAAGCAGAATAAGATTTTGATTAATTGTTGTTGATTGAATTTTTGGAATTCTTGTTGGTAATAAATTCAAAGTTTGCTGCTGATTATCAGCAATTATAAAATAATGTAAAAGGTCATTCCAAATTAACTCTGGAAAAAGCTTCTGATATGGAATAATTTTAGAACAAAAATCATCTTTAGAAATATCTTGAAATCTTATCAGAGGAATAAATTCTTTTAATGTATCACCCATATCAACAAAATTTTGTGATGACCAATTTTTAACTTCATTGTTATTAATTCCTGAATGTCTTTCCAATCCCCATTTAAGAATATTTTCCCAAACAATCATTTCATCAACATAAAAATCACTTTTGAGAATTTCCAATAAAGTTTGCTTTTCAAATAATTTAAATTCATTTAACTGAAATAATTTTTCACCAAAATCAGAATATTTTTTTAGGAAGATGCTTTTTAATTCCATAAATTGATTATTAGAATAAATAGATTGTAAGATTTCAACTGGATTTTCTTTTATATAATCTTCATATTTTTCAATAAAGTAATTTATTGTATAGTTGTAGAATGACTCAAGGCCAAGTTCATCAGCTGTAATTAATATTTGCAGAATATCAACTCCAGAATAATTATCTAATTCTATTTTACATGTGTACAAAAATCTTTCAAATAAATAAATAATAATAATTAATAATTAACTTAATATAGCAAATATAATAATAATTTCATTTAAATTTACTTGAGAATAGGGCCAAAAGATTTTTCATTAATGTTAGCTTTTTCAATATTATAATATCTATCTTTTTTTGTTGCATTAGTTAATGCATTGCTAAAAAATGGACAATGAGCAGATATGATAGATGCATGTGCATGAATTTCTTTAATGTTTGGTTCTACACCAAGATATATTTTTACATCATAAAAATCTTCTGTATTTAATAATCTTTCATTCTCATTGAAATATTTTTCCAAAATTGTTGAATCCATTTAATTTAAATTTTTTTTTTAAAAAAAAATCTTGCAATTGTAAATTGTAAAATGATGAATGGCCAATCAAATGTCACTATCACAATTATATAATAGTAGATCGACATTAGAATTGATTGATTTTTGTTTTTTTTATTAAATATACAGTCCCTTGAAAAAAGTATCGCTTCACCTGATGATCGACGAAAATAATTGGATAACTTCTGTGATATAAAA
>CAUDNR010002779.1:29521-46566 GCA_958430865.1 Entrophospora sp. SA101 | reverse complement strand
AAATTTTCATGAAATAGATGTATACTATAAAGAAACTATATATCAAATTTGGTGATGATTGCTAAACAACAAGGGCATTAAACTGGGGTTTGAAAGTATTCAATTGTAAATTTTACTATGAAAAATTCGATGCCGATCATCAAAATTTACTACAGTCAAACCTTGTCACAACGAATTTTGTCACAACGAATTTTTGTCACAGCGAATTTTGAGATTTTTTTTTTTTTTAATAATAAAAAACTTTTGTTACACCGAATTTTATTAATAAATCGCATTATACCGACAACGAAGTTTTGGTAGAGATTTTTTGATATAGTTACTAATCGCGTTACAACGAAGTCACCTGAAATGATCAACAAAAAAAATGTACTAATAATTATTTCTGCGGAAATTGTAAAACATATGATTATTTTTGTGAAAATCATATAATAAAATGAACGTATGATTATTTTTGCATAAATTGTAATAAAACAAATGTATGATTATTATTTTTGCAAAATTGTAATAAAAATTGTAATAAAACAAATTATTTTTGCAAAATTGTAATAAAACATATGATTATTTCTGTGATTTATGAAATTCTAAGATATAAATACAAGTCTTGTTGTTTGAATGGTTTGTTATGAATTTTTAAAAAAATGTCACAAGAACAATCATCATCATCTAAAAAACGAAACTTTATTACAGCACAACAAAAAAGAGAGATTTGCTTATTAAAAAAAAATAAACCTGAACCAAAAAACGTTGAATTAGCAGCAAGATATGGTATCAGTCAAGGTCAAGTGAGTGACATATTAAAAGATCCTGAAAGATGGCTTAGTACTGACCTAAATTCCTATCAAGCAAGATTAAAAAGAACAAGTACTTTATCTACTTCTAAGATTGATGGACCCTTGATATTATGGATTGAAAAGGCTCTTGAATGTAATTTAACAATCACTGGTTCTATTATACAGGAAAAAGCTTTAAGGTTTGCAGAATTATTAGAAGTAAATAACTTTAAAGCATCATCTGGTTGGCTTCATAATTTTAAACAAAGATACTCAATTCAAGAATATAACAAGCATGGAGAATCTCAAAGTGCCCCCATAGAACAAATCCCTCAAATGAGAATAGAGTTAAGAAATATACTTAAAGATTACAGATTGGAAGATATTTTTAACTGTGATGAAACTGGTCTCTTTTGGAAAATGGAACCAAATCGTGGATTATCAAGTGGACCTATTCTAGGCATAAAGCAAAACAAAGATAGAGTAACAGTATTGTTAACATGCAATTCTATTGGAACAGAAAAATTAAAACCTTTATTTATTCATAAATATCAGACCCCAAGACCATTAAGAGGAGTTGATAAAAGTACATTGCCTGTTGATTATTATTGGAACAGTAAGGCATGGATGCAGCTTACAATATGGAATGATTACCTAAAAAATTTGAATAATAAAATGCATCTTGAAAATAGAAATATATTATTGCTCGTTGATAATGCCCCAACTCATAATTTAATGGATAATTTAGAGTTAACAAATGTAAAAATTCATTACCTTCCTCCAAATACAACTGCACATCTACAACCATGTGACGCTGGAATAATTCATAGTTTCAAGGTTTGTAATTTCTTTAGTTTCAATGTTAATATTAAATTACATTGATGTTAATAATTAATAAATTGTAGGCAAACTATAGAAAATTATTTCTTAAAAAGAAAATTAAAAATTATGATCTAGCACAAACTGGTATAGATCCAAAACCAATTGATATCAAAAAAGCAATAGATTATGTTGCTAAGTCCTGGAATAGTGTCACATCAACAACTATTTTTAATTGTTGGAAAAAAACTGGGATTATTCCTTTATTAGATGGGGAACTATCTAATGAAGAAATAGAAAATTCTATAAATATAATAGAAGATATTTCAAACAACCAAAATAATGAAATCAATATTTTAATCAATACATTACAGTTTACTTCGCCATTAGCAGTAGAAGAATATATTTCAATTGATGATGAGGTGGAAGACAATGAAATGATAACAGAAGAAGAAATTATTGCTTCATTTATTCCAGCAGTAGAAGAAGAAACTGGTGAAAGTAGTACATCCACATCTAAGACTAAAGTTTCAATTAGTGATGCTATTGCTGCCATTGAAACAGTGTACGATTTTCTTCAACAAGGTGATATTGAGATTGATTACAACGAAACTAAAACTCTTAAATCATTAAAAAGAAAATTGGGATTATTAAGAATTAAAAAACAAACACAAACTAGCATTAAATCATTTTTCAAATAAAAATTTTTACATTTTGTCATTATCATATTTATGTTGGTATATTATTATATTTATGTTTATTTTTGTAATAAAAAAGTTTTTGTCGTACAATAAAAAATTGTAGATCCCGATCGTCACAATGAAGTTTTGTCACAACGAATTTAAGTTGTTGGTACCATACCTTCGTTATGACAAGGTTATACTGTACTAAGACAGTTATAAATTGCTTGAGTTAAAGGATAATTAATTAACATATAATATTTGTCTTTACACCCTAATAAATATAACACTTACATGAAATAGACTTTGGCTGTATTTAATTAATAAAACTAGTGTGTTTGATTTCCTAATCCTTTCTAATTAATAGTTTGGTCAACCTTTAATTATTAGTTAGAAATCCCTTTAATTTTATTATATTGCTTGCAGGGATGCCTTAAGTATTATAGAGTTATATTGAACTGTGTGTCTGTAACAATATAACAGGTCGCGCTATGTTGGATTGTGTGTCTGTAATACTATGGTGAGGAATTACGATTTAAAACTTTCGGTCATTCCAAAGCAAATGTTTTGCAAAAAGTTTTACAAGTTAGTGTCGTGTTTTTTCCTACTATACCTTTGTCACACCCTGCAGTTATTAACTGAGCAATCTTATTGCACAAGGCAAGATGACTTCTTGTCTGAAGTGGGAGGTATGTCATGATGACGGATCTTCAGGTTCCATTATAGAATATGCTGATAAGTTTCATTGATATGTAGGCCAACCACACCCTGCAGTTGTTGATTTTATTGCGCAAGGCAAGATTATTTCTTGCCTGAAGTGGAAGGTGTGCTATGATGGTGGATCTTATAGGCTTCATCATAGCATACATGGCTTGACATTCTAATTCGTAATATTTTTTTTATTATTATGTTATTTACATAGAATTTTAGTAAAGACCCCGCAAATTCAACATATCATTATTCAAAATTAGCAAAGATTGTTATTGAGGATCGAGTTAATAAAGTAAGTACTATCTTTAATCTTAATAGCATGAATGATGTGGATATTTACACCTTTCCTCTTAATTAGCGTGAAATCCAGAGTGTTACAATAGCAAGGTCGGCAGTGACAAAGTTCTGAGGAAATCACAATAGAGATGAAGAGATGGTGGAAGAGCCATTGATAGATTTTGCAGGATTAAGTGACTTCGAAACAACTCTGAATGGTTTCGACAATGAAGATTTAATTAAAGAAATGAGCGAATCAAACATATCAGAATTTAAATATACATTTCAAAAAAATGCATAATGACAAAAAATGGTTATGCATTTGGAATAAAATGTCGATTTGAACAGTATATAAAGTCATGTTCATTTGCAGATTTTGCACAATGTGACTTGCCTGCATTAATTTTTGTTTTCAGCTTAGTACATTCATTTATTATCGACACCGATAATGAAACCTACATTCAAAATAAAATATTTGCCTTTGAAGAACTCAAGGAAATTTAATACAGCAGCAAAAGGTTTGCTAGATGTGTCACTCGATTTATTAAAATTTATTAATTCTTTTTGAAAGAACACAACAAAAGATTAACAGATAGTACTTGACATGCGACAAGAATGAGAAGATAGAAACTTTGTCAAAACCAAACACTCCAATTTTGACTGGATAAAAAATACTGTTCATAATTTATTATTAGAATATGAATTGACATATTACAGAAAAAACATCTGGAGGCATGGTACATGGTAGAGTATTAGCTAGTGGTCTAGTGTTTACCATTACTAACTTGTAATTATAGAATCAAACAAAAAAAAATAAATAAATAAACGGGTTTTTAGACCAATAGTTCTCCTATATGTAAGGAAAAAATCTAGTGTATAAAGTTATGTGGATCCCAGTGGATTCCTAAAGTATATATTCTAAAGAATTTATTTCAATCATTATAATCGGAATTTGTTTTTAAAAATTTTTTTTTCATTAGCACAAGTATCCACGTTAACTCATATGAATTGATCGACAAGTGTTCTCCATATTTGGAAATCTCCATGACTGTCAATAGAAGACCATTACTTATGACACGCACTATAGTACGTAGTAAGATCATCTTTCACAGTTCGTAATGTAATAATGAAATCTGAATTAAAAAAAAGATTTTTCTACTTCTTTTAAATAATAATGATAATAATACCCTACGAGAAAAATAAAAATTAAATAATGTCAAGCCAAACAAAGAGGATTTTCAAAAGATAGGATTTGAAGAAAAAGGTGATACAACTTCTGCAACTGTCACAAACTCTCCAAACTCGGCCAATTCACTATGTAATGAACAACAATTACTAGGCAAGAAAATGATCCAGTCATTATTATTACAAATAAAGAAGAGAATGATAATAATAGGAACGAGAATCATCATGGAGTTTATCAAGATGACAATGATGAAAATCAATTTCAAAGTTCCAAAATCATCCTATTGAATAATTTTTTTATTATTTTAAATTCTAGATTTTTTGTTTGGGGTAGACCGGTTGCAGAAATATAATTGCTTAAAGAAAAGTTGGTTGTAAAAAAAGGCTGGATTGCAACTGATAAATTTAATAGAGTTTATGGAGTTTATCAAATAGTTATAGGTAGGCTCCTGGGCGGTTCAGATTTATAACACCGGGATTTTTCTTGATAATATTATTTTCTTTTATCTACACAAAAATTGGATGGGAAAATATTTACTCCAACGCTTCATTCAGAGCATTACAATCAATGGTTGGAGCTATAGTATTGAGAGCCGTGCACAATATAGGCGAGCATTCATTTATTTTGCACAAATCAAGCAAATTCAATTGGTGGTTGTTTAGTTTTGCCGTTTTGGGAGTATTTCAGAGTGTTTTAAGAATGAATTATCTTGTCACATTGGTGATATGCGAATTGGCATTTATGTTTATCGATAGGAACTATCATGTTCTCGGTGTTTGCGTTGATTTTAGAGGAATTGGTTGGATTTTTTATTTATATTGGTTTCAAAGGTTTGCCATCACTTCAATCATTAGGTGTAGGCGTTGCTAAAACAACTGACCCGGCCATATTCTTGGTTTGGGTTTATTAGCTGGTAGTTTATCATTGGATGTGCTATTAAATTTTTATTTATTTCCACATACAGTCAAGCCCTGTCACAGCGGGTGGACGAGACACATAAGAAAAATTTTATATGGTTTTATATGTGAAGCAAAAATTTTAAAAATCCGTTATGACAAGGATTTAATTATGGTCCGTTGTGACAAGGTTTGACTGTACTTGCAAAAAATAATAATATTTATATATCGTAAGGCAACCATTCCATTTTTACAAGCAGAAGCTATAACAATAGGAGGGTAGATGACAAAACAAACATTTTTGGATGCGATAGCTATTGGAAATGTATTTCCATCATCTTTAGTAATGTTTTCAACATTTATTGGATATAAAGGAGGCTATGTCTATGGTGGTGTTGGTTATGGATTTTTAGGAGTTGTATTGATTACTATTGGAATATTCACTCCATGTTTCTTATTTACAATCTTGGGACATGATCTGTTAAAGAAATTGGTTCGTAATCAATTCATGGCAACATTTTTTGGATGGTGTTACAGGCAGAGTTGTTGGTATTATAGCAGTGACAGCTTTCGATCTGCTTAAAGCTTCAATAACAACCTCGGCTAGTTTGGTACTATACCTGCCGGGACTGAAAGAGATTTGGTTGCTGCTAAGCAAAGTTCCCTTGCTGCAGTTATTTACATATTAACTTTGGGTATTTTATATAAATTTAGAAAACCTTTGACTTCGCTTTTATTGGTTATTTTCGGTGCTATCATTGGTCAATATTTATTCATAGAAGAATTATAATAATAATAATAATAATGAGGGATGGATATATATTTATAAAATGAATTTATTAATTTATTAGAAAGTAATTTAATTATATAATTTAATTGATTTTGATATGGAATCTAGAATAATAAGTTGTCCTTTGAGAGAGAAAAAAAGCAAAATTTGATTTATTTATTTAATTGAAATAAAATCATAAAGAAATAAGCTTTGTGAATTTTCCATTCACTAATAGGATTATTATATATACTTTCTCCTAGTTTTGATGTAGGTTCTGCTAAAAGTTCTGGATCTGACATTGTCACTTTAAGGAAGAAGAGGCGGAGAGGAGGATGTAATGAGGAATTGAAATTATTACTCGATCTAGAACCAAGTCCAAATTCAGTTACTGCAATTTATTGATTATGCTTTCCTACGTTTTGATCTTTACTATCACAATCTGCTATAGATTCTTTATTTGTATTGATAATTTCTTCACCTTTAATGCTATTTTAAATATATCCATTTCTTTTTGCTTTTTCTTTGAATAAACATTTCGTTATTAAAAATTTCATATTAAAAATTTCATATTAAATTTCCTCCGCATTTTTTACAAATAATTGATCGGTATTCCCTGATTCATAAACAGATCGTCAATTTAAAAGTTTCAGTAATTGTATTGTGATATGGAAACAGTTAATTTTTCCACGATGACGATTCTTTAAAATTATTTATTTATTAGTTTTGAACTAGTTTACCGCAACCTTACTTTAATAAAAAAAAAAACCAGTTTACTCTAGAATTTTCCGTAATCTACTACGATTAGTAATTGTTGTTGTTATGATATAATATGGAACTTGCTGGAAAAAATGTCTTAAAAGCTTATAAAACCTTGCATTTTATTATGCCCATTTAATATTTTTTTCAAAAAATAAAAAAATCTATCAATAAAAACTGTGAATATATTTTTTTATTTGCTAAAAAATAAACAAACAAATACAAAATGCCAGAAGTAGCAGAAGGGAAAGCAGGTAATTACTATTTATTAATTTTTGAATTTCAAAACAACGATAATAATAAAATCATCTATATTCATAAATTTATCAAACATTTATTATATGTAGTTGGTATTGATTTGGGAACCACATATTCTTGCGTTGGTGTTTGGCAAAATGACCGAGTTGAAATTATAGCTAACGACCAAGGCAACCGTACAACACCTTCATATGTTGCATTTACTGATACTGAGCGTTTAATTGGTGATGCCGCAAAAAATCAAGTTGCTATGAATCCACATAATACTGTATTTGATGCTAAACGTCTTATTGGTCGTCGCTTTAATGATCCAGAAGTTCAATCTGATATGAAGGTACATATTAAAACATTCTAATAATATGATAATTATGTTATATATATATAAAATATTTTAATTATTAATATTAATTCGTTTCAATCTTTGTTAATTCTTACATCATCACCCCTCTATAATAATAATTGTAGCATTGGCCATTCAAAGTTATTGATAAAAATACCAAACCATATATCAAAGTAGAGTATAAAGGCGAATCTAAAGAATTTACTCCAGAAGAAATTTCATCAATGGTGTTAACAAAAATGAGGGAAACTGCTGAAGCTTTTCTTGGTACAAAAGTATCAAATGCAGTTGTTACAGTACCTGCCTATTTCAATGATTCTCAACGTCAAGCAACAAAAGATGCTGGTATGATTTCTGGATTGAATGTGCTTCGTATCATCAATGAACCAACAGCCGCTGCTATTGCATATGGTTTGGATAAGAAATCAAAAGGGGAACGTAATGTGTTGATTTTTGATTTGGGTGGTGGTACCTTTGATGTTTCATTGTTAACAATTGAAGATGGTATTTTTGAAGTCAAGGCCACTGCTGGTGACACCCATCTTGGTGGTGAAGATTTTGATAATCGTCTAGTAAATCATTTTGTTCAGGAATTCAAACGTAAATTCAAAAAAGATCTTAGCACAAATGCTAGAGCACTTCGTCGTCTCAGAACAGCTTGCGAGCGTGCCAAACGTACACTTTCAGCATCAGCACAAACATCTATTGAAATTGATTCACTTTTTGAGGGTATTGATTTCTACACATCTATAACTCGTGCTAGGTTTGAAGAATTGAATCAAGATTTGTTCCGTTCCACAATGGAACCAGTTGAAAAGGTGCTTCGTGATTCAAAAATTGATAAATCCCAAGTACATGAAGTTGTGTTGGTTGGTGGATCTACTCGTATTCCAAGAATTCAAAAATTAGTAACAGACTTTTTCAATGGCAAAGAACCAAACAAATCCATAAATCCCGACGAAGCTGTCGCATATGGTGCAGCTGTTCAAGCAGCCATTTTGACTGGTGACACATCCGAGAAAACAAAAGATCTTCTTTTACTTGATGTTGCACCACTTTCACTTGGTATCGAGACAGCCGGTGGCGTGATGACATCTCTTATCAAACGTAATACTGTCATTCCAACCAAAAAATCAGAAATATTTTCTACATATGCCGATAATCAACCCGGAGTGCTTATTCAAGTGTATGAAGGTGAACGTACTCGTACCAAAGATAACAATTTATTGGGTAAATTCGAATTAACGGGTATTCCGCCAGCTCCACGCGGTGTACCTCAAATTGAAGTTACTTTTGATATTGATGCTAATGGTATTCTTAATGTATGTTATTGCATTTTTATCCCAATTATGGTTGTAATTCTAAATAGAGTTAGAATTAATGTATTTATTTATAAAAAATTAACAAAAATTTTTTAATATATTAGGTATCTGCAGTTGATAAAACTACTGGTAAATCTAATAAGATCACAATTACTAATGATAAAGGAAGATTATCAAAAGAAGAAATTGAAAAAATGGGTAAGCAAACAATCAAATGATAACAAACTTTTAAATTTTTGAGTTAAAAATTATATATAACGTATTTCATTTATTAATTAATAATCGATCAATTTAGTTTCGGATGCTGAGAGGTACCGTGAAGAAGATGAAAAAGTAGCTCAAAAAATAACAGCACGTAATGGATTAGAAAGTTATGCATACAATTTACGTAACACACTCCAGGTAAATTGTTTATTAAATAATCTTGTAAAAATAATAAATTCACAATCTGATAAACTTTATTTATAATTATAATAATAATAACACAGGATGAAAAAGTTTCAAGTAAGCTTGATCCAGCCGATAAAAAGAAACTCGAAGATGCAATTCAAGAATCAGTCACATGGCTAGACCATAATCAAGAAGCAGAAAAAGATGAATACGAACATAAACAGAAATCACTTGAAGAAATTGCCAATCCAATAATGATGAAACTTTATGGTGCTGGTGGTGTTCCAGGTGGTAATGCTCCAGGTGGTTTTCCAAGCACCAATACTGGAACTGGAGATGATTCTGGGCCTACTATCGAAGAAGTCGACTAAGGAAATAATAACTAAAACAATGAATTACGATTTTATAGAAATCAAATTAAAAATATTTTATAAAAAAAAACATTACAATAATTAAAAATATTTGACTCAGCTATATATATAGTTATATAAATATAAAATATTTTGTATCATTTTTTTTTTACATTTTTATTTTTTCATTCATTTTTACATTTTTTCATTTGCAAGTGTTACATATATGTATGAATTTTTTTTTTTATATTTTATATCACGTTTTTTGTTTAGTAAATAAAACATGAATTTAGTAAATGATGATAATGCAAAGCGAAAAATGTCGTCCTCGTCCAGTGAAAATTTACCAACAACTGCTACACTTGACTGTTTACTCACAAATATTGAAATCTTGAGTCCTTTAAATCTTACACCATTAACTAATTTTATTCGTCAAGAGGTTATAAGCCACGTATCAACATTTGAAAATAGATGTAATAAGAATTGGTTATTTTCAGGACTTGTTAAACTTGGAATATCAAGATTTTATCTTTTTATTTTATTGATAATATTCACAGGATTAACCGTTAAAAATATGTATAACAGATCATTATATTTACTATGTAATTTGATCGGTGTAGTTTATCCAACTTATCGATCAATGAAGATTATCGGTAATGAAGAAGAAAAAGTAGAAGAAAAAAAAGGAAAGGAAAAATCAGATGATAATAATAACAATGATGATGACGATGATGATAAAAATGATGATAATAATAAAGATGGAAGAAGAAAAAGAACAGTTTCTTCTTTTTCTTCAACAACAGATAAAGAAAAAAAACAATGGTTAACATATTGGACAATTTATGGATGGTTACAGATTGCAGATTATTGGTCTGGATCACTACTTAAATTATTTCCTGGTTATAATATTTTCAAATTATTATTTCTTTATTGGGCACAAAATGATAGATTTAAAGGTGCTACTGTAATATTTGAATCAATAATTAAACCTTTAATAAATAAAAAATCATTTACTACTATAAATAATATAAATAATCAAAGATCATCATCATCATCATCAGATGAAATATTAGAACAATCATATAATAACAACAACCACCACCACAACAATGATAAATCGTCATCTTTAGAAATAAGTAATGCATCAATAACAACTTCTTTAAAAAATGAACTTAATACAGAAGATATTTGGAAAAAAGATATTGCAATGTATGAGACAACAAAGGTAAGGCCTTATCGAGTAAACATAGTATGAGAAATTATTGTATGCAAAATAAAAAATTTTTTATTCTACAACAATCAGCTAAAAAAAAAATTACATATATTCTTACATATTATTAGTATATTTATTTTTATATTCATTTATTTATATTATTGGATTTTTCAATATATCAGAGCTCAATAAAAATAACAGGGTTGTTTAATGATTATAATATTAATTAAATTAATTTTATCTTTACATTCATCAATATTAAATATCTTTACATTCATCATCGATTTTATAATATCACTGGCAATCTACTCCCTCATATCCATTTACAAGTTTCCAATAAAATATTCTTTTTTCTAAGTTTTTTGTAAAAAAAGTATTCAGCAGATTGGGTTAAAATTAAGTATATGTAAGTTATGTCTGATTTAAGTATCATTCTATTCCAAGACGCTGACCATAACTTTATAATCACGCGTCATTGTCTCTACCAAAAGACTCTAGATGGTTGGTTTTACATCCTGCAACAACCACGCCGGCGTGATAAAAAATAAATATTAATTATTTGTCCTCCTAAAGCATCTTTGATTTATAAACAAAAAAAGTCCTTATATTACGAGCTGCATTAGCATTGCGATTTCCAATAAATAATCTATGGAAAACAAATAACATAAGTAATTAAAGACATTTAGTCGGACCAAAACACGTCACACAACATATCCTGCTTGTTCTACATCTCTTACTCGACGTGTCCTGAGTATGACTTGGAAAAACCACAATTCCTAAACGCCACCATTGTTTTTTTATCGTTATTTGTAATTCGCTCATATATTTTATCATAGGCCTTTTGTTTATTAATATGTCTTCTAGACCATTTTCTTTCTCCATAAAATTCAAGAATCTGTTGTTTATATTGAAAATATATATGAGATAATGTATATAGCCATCAATTGAAGAACATGATGGCTTTGACATATCTATAAAAATAGAGACAAATCATTAATATTAATGTTAAAATTAGCTTATTATAATACCTTACTACTTGGAATATTTGAAACTGGTATTATTATTTTTAACTCAAGTTTCTTTTATTCCAATTCTAATAAATCCTGCCAACTAATACCATTTTCTCATTGCCATGACCTGGATCTGATCCATTACATGATCGATCACCTTCAAAGGGTAAAATTTTTCATCATCACCAAATTCATGTGTACTTATTTTTATTTTGTCACTTTTCTCAGATTTACACTGACACTTCCATCAGTCATTATGTTGAGATATACGTTTTTATCAAGGTGCAATAGAAAGAAAGGAAGGTCCTAGAAAATATCATAAATTTTTAACTGATCGGGATAGGCTGATCGGTGAAGAATTATTGCGTCGTGGTATACTAGAAAGTCGTTTAAGTACTGCATGACTCGATGACCTTATGAAGGAATGGGAAAAAACCGTATCAAATTTTCCAGATAAAAGCATAGCAGTGGAAGCATAATTGTAGATGGGTCTCCACAGATAAGTATCACAAATCAGTTGATATTTGTATCTTGTAACACACATATTTAGGTCCGAAATAATAAAATAAGTTTATCACATTATCAGAGCAACGAAATTATTTTTAGATTCCTTGGCGTAAATACTGATATTGCATAGAAAAATTTCTCACCTTTGCAATTTATCAAAAATTAATAATGACTAACTTACCCGTCAAAGACCTTTTAAAGTCATACCAAGCATTAGTGAAAAACTCATTAATACAACAAGATATTTACAATTTTTATATATTTTTAGCCTTGAGAAAGCAATTGACTTTTAGAAGTGAAGTAGTGCAAATTAATGCTATTTTCAAGAACAACTATGATGGAAGTATCGTTTTTTTAATAATGATTTAGTAAGTGTATCGAGGATGACTTAATTTGCTGTAATGATGGAATTCTGGTCTTTCTAAAGTTATTATCTGCGTGATGGCCACACAAATAACGTTTCTTGATTGCGCGCATCAAATTTTCTGACCAGCATGTATGTTAAATATATTATATCACTTTCGTTGAAAGCCTTGGTTAATATATTAATGTAAAAAAAGAAAAACGAAATTTGCTTTGCTGGTATTATATTAGCCACTCTCATCGAGAGCTTTGCGTTAATATAATTATATACTAAAAAAGTTTTCTAATGATTTTTTCTGAGATTTTTTAAAATTATATTGACATTTACAGTATAAGAAATTTATTAATACATCAAAAGCATTTTATTCATATATTGAAACTTTAAGAACCTCTTCCGCCAAGTATTGGAGATTTATTCAAGAATGCGCAAAAGAAAAGAATATCGAATATCTATATCAGAAAATGGAGATTGAAGAAGGCATGAATGATGATGGTGATAATTATGATAATGCTGTTGGTATTGATCAAAATGTCTGTGGTGATGGTGCTGAGAGTGATGATGATAGTTTATACTGCAATACAGATGATGTTACGGAATCTAAAAAATCAGTTGAAGATTTGTCAATTGTAGAATTTAACAGCATTGAAATAAAAGATTTATAAATGTAAACATACCTATGCTCAAGTCAATTCTGTTATTACGAAGTGGTTGTTGATGAAATGTGTCAGAGAACTACTGACTCATTTACTTATTATTTTTATTAGTTTACTACGTCCTTTCCTAAAATGTCTACTTCATCAAGGTTGATTTGTGACTATACATGCAGCCCAAATTTGTTTGGTGATTTTGATGGTCAAAATTATTCCAATTTTGATGGTAGAAAGTATATAGAAATTAATTCACCTAATGCGGACATTTTCCGAAAGGCTTATCCTATCTTACCTGGACTGTGGTGGAATAGGTTAACCCTAGGCTGGACAAATTCCGACGGAAAATTCGCTAAAATCATCCACCCGGCGAGGTAAAATAACAGGAGAGATCGTCCTATATAAGGAATGGATTTTCACAATTGATTTCAATTTTTTTTATACAGTTTAAAATACTTTTACAAGGGTATCATGTAGCCCATTCTTGCAATAAATCATGTGTAAATAATTACACAAACTTGAAGCTTTACACTTTGTTGTTATCATATTTTTTGAATCTGTTTGAATCCCACAACTTTCATAATATGATTTACTTGAAGAAAAAATGCTTGAAATTAAATGTTGCACATATACATGAAGTCGAAACTATTTTGACCATTTGCAGATCTGGTCAAAATAGGGTCGAAATAAGGTCAAAACTGATTTTTACTATGTAGTTGCTTCAAGTCGAAACATTTCGACTTCAAATTAGATCATACAAGATTATTTATTTGTTAAATTGTTTTCATTTAAACCACTGTATTTAGCCTATGACTGTTTTAAAAACTGATGTGAGTTTTGGGTGTTATAGTAACTACATATAATTATTTCAATAAAAATTTTTTCTTTTTAAAAATAAAATTTCATTAAAAATTTTGAAGCTTTAAATTTTATCAAACAACAAGTGATTGAACTGCAAGACATCTGAATCAAATTATTGTAAAAGATCAGGTTTTAAAAAATGGGGTTTTTATTAATTAAAATATTCTAGTTGTAAGAATAATATTGACAAAATTTCATCCATCGATCTCATCAGGATAACATTCTATGCACCTTCTACACAATTTCAGTGAGGGTTAACACATAAGTGTATTATAGATTAACTATTTTTTTATAATGGCTTGAATTTAATCACAACAATGTCAACCACACCATAATATAGATGCTGGCTGCAATTCTTGGTGATGGTTGCAACCATATTTGCGACATATAAAAATGGTTTGTGACACCTGGTTGCAACTATACATGAAGTCGAAACTATTTTGACCATTTGCAGATCTGGTCAAAATAGGGTCGAAATAAGGTCAAAACTGATTTTTACTATGTAGTTGCTTCAAGTCGAAACATTTCGACTTCATGTATAGTTGCACAGAATGTAAAACCACTGAATCAGCTAAATTTCATCAACGAAAGGCAATAGATGGAAAGAAGCTAAGAACAACAACTTAGTGAAGGTAGCATGTTGTTTTATGTAACATATGTTATATGAATTTTGTAGAAAATCTTTTAAAAAGAGAACCTAGGAGAGTAAAAACCACAGATGCAGAAGGGGAAGAGGAAGAGGAAGAGGTAAGTGAAAAGATTGATTTCACTAGAGCCATCAAGGTCCTATATAAGGTTGCTTGTTGAAACCTCTTAATGACTGCTGAAACTCTGCCGAAATTCTAATTAAAAATTAGTGTGTAACCTGCCAAAACTCTGCTAATTGTTGAAATCCCTAAATGCAAAACTCTGCTGAAACTCTAACAAACAATTAGTGTGTTACCTGCCAAAACTCTGCTGATTGATTTCCAGAGAAGTTTTGGCAAGCAACCATAGTCCTATATACAATTTTGATGAAATACAAAGATTACTCCAAGAAATAGAACCAAGCTTGAAGGGGTTTGTTGACCAGCTCTATTTGGCAGCTTGGCCATTTGAATGTAATGGTGTTCATGTGTTATCTTCTTCTTGTTTTAAATAATACAAAAATTAACTCTTTTAAGTTTGACCTTGTACTCTATTTAGACTCAATAGATACAAGTCTTGGAGTAACTACAACATCAAGAGCAGTAGATTGTAAAAAGAAGCAATTAATTTATTATCTTAGTCCACGCAAAGTTCATTTATTTAGTATTCAAGATGAAGCAATAAGGGAACAAATTAATTATGTCCTTGATGAAAATGAAATTATAGGAAAAGGACTCAATGGCACCCTTAGTATGATCTTTGATGGAATTAAAAAATTGAACAAAGGTGAAAAGCATTTAAAGATTACTTGTGATAATGCTGGTGGACAGAATAAAAATAATGTAACAATTTGGTTCTATTTATATTTAGTAATTTGTGGATATTATGAAAGTATTGAATTGAATTTCATGATTCCTGGACATACCAAATTCAAATGTGATGGTAGTTTTGGCCTGATTAAAAAACTCTACAGAAAAACAAGAGTAGATTGTCTAGATCATGTGATTTAGGTGGTGAAAAAGTCTAGTCCAACAGGATTAAATAAAGCACAGTGTTATAAAGGTGGAAAAGTCTTTCAATATTTATATATTAAAGCTATTTTGGGAATTTATTTTAAGAAATTACCAAGCATTCAGAAATATCAACATTTTCTTTTTGAAGAATCTAATCTTGGCAAAGTAAAGTTCAAGAAGTTGCTAATGGACCTTTTGTTGAGTTCAATTTATTGAAAATCAAGAAAGCAGATATTTTGAAGAATTAAAGCTTTATCTATTTTATCCATTTGTGAAAGATAAATATAAAGATATTACTTGTCCAAAGCAAACTTACAGTAAAAATAATTAATATCAAAAACATTAACATATGAATCAAAATAAAGTTAATTGTCTTCATTGTTTGATCAAACAAGTTTCTCAACAAAAAGGCCATCCCTTAAAAATCATTTGAAGTTCTTATGCCAACTAGATCAGCAGGCATTTATGAAATTGGTAATTTTAATATTTCTTTTGCAGAATGTTTTAAGAAATTCTGAGAAAACACTATTGTTGAGCCAAATGACTATGGTGTTTCTTATAAAATAATTGGGTTTGAAGGAACTGAACAAGAAACAGCAGCAGTTGAAAAGTTTGAAAAAAGCAAAAGAAATAAACTAACAGAACCTTCTTCAGGAAACTTTTGAGGCTCTCCTTGAAGATTTGAAGTTGCTTTCTTGTCACCAGCTAAAGAAAATTTTCTTGCTTTAAAGGAAGGTTTAATTGAAGAACTAGTTCTTATAAGTGCCATTTTCCTTATGCATATAGGGGAAAAAAGAAAAATTCAAAAAAACCTTTGGCTATTTTCCTCAAACAAAATGTGAAATTTACATGCAGACAAAGAGTAGCAAAACCAGGATTATACATGGATCGAGTAGCTGAGAATTTATTACCCTATTTGAATCTAAAAATATATTAAGTTCATCATCTATAGGATTAATCATTTCTTCTATTTCATATTCTGACCAGGGATGCAACCACCCACTCTTATTATTAACATGATTGATACGATTTAATACATCACCTCTTTCTCTTCTTCTGATTAATTTATTTTGTAACATGCATCTTTCTACTTCTACTAGTTTATAAAAGGATTCATTACATTTCCCATCTAAAAATCTCATTTTGTTGTTGTGTTTTTTATAGTCATCAGTACCTATGTAGTTGCTAAATTGTCTACCTTCTTCTTCCCAACATTGTTCTTTAAGCTGTATCTCCATATATCTTACTGATACTGTTCTCCAATATTGATTTTTAAA
>CAUDNR010002768.1:58772-71030 GCA_958430865.1 Entrophospora sp. SA101 | reverse complement strand
TGGAATAGTATAATATATCTAGTTTATCGGTACAGAGAGATTTTTGAAGGTAACAAACACCATTGATGAAAACGTCTCCATCAAAAATTGCTGAAAGTGTAACGGATATAATAAAAACACATTTTTCAAAATGCTACTAGTCAGTGAAAAAGAGAGATATCATTTCCAACTTTGGATATGGAATAGTATAATATATCTAGTTTATCGGTACAGAGAGATTTTTGAAGGTAACAAACACCATTGATGAAAACGTCTTCATCAAAAATTGCCAATAGTGTAACGGATATAATAAAAACACATTTTTCAAAATGCTACTAGTCAGTGAAAAAGAGAGGTATTGTTTCCAACTTTGAGTATGAAATGTATAATATATCTAGTTTATTGGTACAGAGAGGTCTTTGAAGGTAACAAATACCAGTGATGAAAAAATCACAATCAACATTTGTTATATTGTGACGGGTCTTTTGGAAGTTTTATTTTTATTATTGTTTCCTTAGAAATTCGCCATGCAATAACATTTCAAATGTATATTAGTATTACAGCAGAGTATCTTCTGAATATAATTCTGTTTTTTTTTTTTCTTTTTTTTTAAATTGGTAAATTTTCCCTTATAGTATTCCGTGTAACATCTAAGGCTCTGAACAGATCAGATCAGATCAGATTTCGGATTAGATCAGATCAGATCAAACCAGATCAGATTTCGGATTAGATTAGATCAGATCAAACCAGATCAGATAATTCTCAGAGATCAATAATTTTTGTGTCACATCAATTTATATTTTAACACAACACAAAATATGATATTAATATCATATTTGGAAATTAACTTTAATTTGCTTAATTTTGTGCTTATTTATTTTGCATAAAGATAATATAAAAAATATAATTTTTTTTTACATAAAAATAGAAAAAATCAAATTTTTTTTTCAACTTTTTAATACCCCTTTTAACCAAATTTTGAGGCACATGCAATAAAGAAAATTGTTAATAAGAATCATTAAAATTATCACTAAGACCATCATTAAAAACATTTGAAAGGTATTTTTATGCAAAGAAATTTATCATTATTATATTATTGGATTTTTTCAATAAAGGATATTAATAGGTATCATAAATTTGTATATATACAGATCAAACAGATCAGATCAGATTTCAGATCAGATCAGATCAGATCTGTTAGGAGCCTTAGTAACATCCATTAAAAAAACCGTACATATTAATTTATCATAATGATATTAATTAGATTTGTTGATCTACTTGTATGACACCCCCCATTCATTGATGGATCACGAATTAATATTTATAAAACGAATAAAACGAATTAAACGAATTAATATTAAACGAATAATTCCAATAATTCTAATAATTCTAATGAATCGAATGAATCGAACGAATCGAATGAATCGAATGAATCGAATGAATCGAATAAAATGAATAATTCTAATAAAATAAAAACGAATAATTAGAATAAACGAATAATTAGAATAAAATGAATGATTCGAATAAAACGAATAATTCGAATCAAACGAATAATTAGAATAAACGAATAGTTAGAATAGAACGAATAATTCGAATAAACGAATAAAACGAATAATTAAAATAATTCAAATAAAACGAATAATTCAAATAAAATGGACAATTCAAATAAAACTAAAACGAATAATTCAGAGAATTTTGGTTAATATTAATATGGTTGGCTTGGTCTAAAGACCTCCTATTGCTGTGCCATGCGAGCCAAATTTCAATAAATTTTTTCAAAAAATAGGACTTCACGTGATTTTGGTTTTCTTACTGCCAAATTTAGATACGATGGTCAAGATCTAGTCTAAATTTAGAAATGATCATAGTGGACAAATTCCTCGCGAGCATAGTAAAGTACATGTTTTAAAAAGAATAGAACTCTACAACAAATAATTCTTTTGAGAAAATCTCTCTATTACATTAAAACTAAAGTAATATTGGGTCTGATTCATTTCGTCGACAATCATTTCGTCGACAATCACTTCGTCGACAATTATTTCATCGACAATCATTCATCGACAATCATTTCGTCGAAAGTTTATTTCGTCGACAGTTCATTTCTACAACAATTCATGTTAATTTTCATGTATTAAAGTGTCACCAATTATGTTTGGAAAAGCGTGAATTAATTGATGATAACAATTGTTTATTATGTTTATGTGAAATAGGTTTACTAACATATTAATTTAATTAGTGGATAACTTTGGTTTTAAATGTTTATTTATTTTATTTAGTCGAAACTAATTAAAGATTTAGAGCTATGTTTTAACACAAAATTTTAATCCATGATATTATTATTAAAGTATACTTTTGTAATTAAAGCACAAAATTCGTCTGATAGCTTTATTGTAAAGTTTCTGCTATAATATACCTACTTCTATATAAAAACCGTTGAAAAACTCAAATCGACAAAATAGTTTGAGCTTTGAGAAACAGTTTGGGCTAGAAACCTTACTTGATTGTCAGACCCATTTAATCATACGATTTTAATAATATCAAAAACTAATTTTCAATTTAATGATTTAGCGTAGCTTATGCATTGCACTGTTTAGTATCTACTACTACCATTTAATTTATTTATTATTAGTATAATTTGCATTTGTATGATTGTAATTAAGAAAGAAAAATTCAGGTAAAATCAGAGTGCTAATTAGTTTGCAAGTATACGAATGACTCAAATTTATGTATCATGAAAGGAATATTACCAATTTGTCTGATCCACACACTCTACTAAAAAACAATAATTATTATCAATGCTAAAATATTCAATGTCAATATTGTTGCCATCACTATCATCACCTCATTTATCATTAGTATGATACATAAGCCAATGAAATGATTGTTGACAAAGTGATTGTTGACAAAGTGATTGTTGATGAAACAATTTTTGATGAAGTGATTGTTGATGAAACAATTTTGATGAAATAATTTTCGATGAAATAATTTTTGACAAAATGAACTTTTTGACAAAATGAACTTTTGACAAAATGAACTTTCAATGAAACAAACTTTTGACAAAATGAACTTTTGACAAAATGGGTGTCGATGAAATGATTGTTGACAAAATGATTGTCAACGAAGTAAACAGGACTGCAGAAATAGACCAAGCCATTATCGTGTAGTTATCCACAAAAAATATCCGCGATCGCCAAATCGATTTTTAAATAAGGATAACACGCACCCAACCCACCAATAAAAATTGGGTATTCTGAGGTTTCACGAAATTTGCGGATATTTTTTATGGATAACTACATGATTATGACCAAGCAACCATATATATGATAAAAAATCAAATCATATGATATTTAAACCAGACCAGGGATCAAAATTTAGTCATTTGTAATGTGATTATAATTAACAGTTTTATAATATCTCATTTGTTATCTTAAGTGATATATAATATCCTATATAAAAATAGTTAATATGAAGCTAATTTACATCAGATCTATGGAACCCAAAAATTATAGCATCATTAGAAGTATTTTGAAGAAAGAACAAAGAGAAAAAATTGCTCATAATATTTTCAAAATAAATGACACTCAGACACTAAAAACTTATCTAAGAAAAGAAAGGATTTATTTTGATAAATTTCATGAAACAATAAATGAAATAAATGATTACATTGGGAAATTATTTTGAGGTAACATTGCATAAACACCAATATAAGTATTACATTTTTTATTATTAAACTTACAGTTTTGACATGTGTAAAATTTTTTATAATTTCTTAATATATTTAGAAAGGAAAATGAAGAAAAGATTTTGATTAAATAAGGAATTAATTAAAATGGATGTTATATTGACAGAAAAATATTATGTAAAAATTGCAGAGAAAAATTTAATGAATATTTGATAAATACCATTTACATCAGTAAAATTCTTGGAATGAAAATTTAGCATTTGTAAATTTACAAGTCGGAAAATTCAAATAGGGTGGGTGTGCAAACAAAAAGGGAGTGAAAAGTTTGTATTTTTTAAAAAAAAAGATTAGAATAAAGTGCATAAAAATAAAAAGGAGAATAAGGATATTAAAACTATACATGCAGCCCAAAGTATTTTGACACTGTCATAAAGTGGGTTACACATCTCATAAAGGGGTGTTACACTTATATTTTTAATAATGAGTGGCATAATTAATTTCTACTTTCTACCATCAAAATCGGAATAATTTTGACCATTGAAATATTATCATGTAGTTATCCACAAAAAATATCCGCAATCACCAAATCGATTTCTAAATAAGGATAACACGCACCCAACTCACCAATAAAAATTGGATATTCTGAGGTTTCACGAAATTTGTGGATATTTTTTATGGATAACTACACTATTATCATTGAAATCACCAAATCAATTTGTAATAAGACAATTAAAATAATAAATAATTGAGAAGAACCAGAGCAATATAGAAACAACAGAGAATAATGACAGAGCAGAGAGTTAGTTCAATTTCAATTTCCAGAGAATTTATTTCAAAATTCATTAAATACAATGGCAATGGCAAATACAATACAAACAACAAGAATAGTATTATTTTTATTTTTAGTGGGTTGGAACTCATGAATCTGTAGACACAAAGAACCAGGAACATTTGTTTTTGATTATACACCTGATACCATATTTGTGTACAAAATTAGAAATTGAAAGCCCAATGTGGGCAAAATTTTATTAAAACAGCAAAGTATATTTTAACTCAGCTTTATGCATTCTATACTAAAAACATCAAAGGGAGAAAAATGAGGTCAAAAAGTATAAGGTTTCTTCTATGATCAAATTACCAATCATTGAATTTATTTCTTTCATTTATTGCTCTCTGACTCAGTTTCTTTACCATTGGATGGGCATAGAGATGGGCAGATCAGTACTATATGTATAATACTATACAGTCAGGGTTTTTTCCAAATTTGGAAATCAATTCTGGAAAAAAAATTAGAACCTCCATGTTGATCAATTCATATATGTTACAAACAAGTTAATGTGATATTTCCACGTTAAAAAATTTTTTTATTTTAAAAAACTCCCATAATAGTTGAAATAAATTCCTCTGAATATATACTCTGAGGATCACCTAGGATCACTGCGAAGTTTATAAGATATGAGAAGTTATTAGTTGAAGAAATTTCATTTTCAAGTATAGTTTTAGGTTCACTTTTCACTTTTTTACTTCAATAATGTTTAAGATGATAAAACCAATAATAGTAATAGCTGCCATTGAATGTCCTTAACAAAGGCGGAATACTGCATGCTCTATTTTAAAAAAGGTATTAGTTGAAAAAATGTGAAAAACATATCAGATGAAACATTAAATGAGATAAAATAAAGGATCACAAAACTATTTACAACAAATTGTCAATAATAAGCTGTAAGAAAATTATATACATATATATATATATATATATTCATTTATTAATAACTCTATTTGTTAAAAACATAATTTGTTGTTTATTCATTAACAACTAACTATTTATTATAGATATAAGAAAATTCAAATTTATTTTCTCAATGATTCATATATATACTGTATATACAATATGGTATACACACTAAATATTTTTAATGATTGGCAGCCAAAAAATTATTGTATCATAGTAAAATTTGCGTTATGTATACTCTACCCTTAATTAAATTGATTAAATAGTATATATTATTCCTTTTTCGCCTGTAGATTGTGAAAGAGGATTTTCTCATCAAAATATGATTAAAAATAAGATGAGAAATTCATTAGATGCAAAACTTGATGCGAGCATTCTTGGAAAGTCCACCAAGTAAAGAATTTGATTTCAATAGAGCATATATTATCTGGAATAAATCTAATTAGAAACAAACTTATAAATAAAAATTTTTTTGCCAGAAATCTTTCCTATTGTAAAAAACAATGGAAAATGAGGGGGTAAAGTTGGTAATTTTGGGGCACAAAAAACCAGATAAAACACGAAATAGTAAATAGTAATATGATCTTCAAAATCGCGTTGCAATGAATTATTTTCCAAATAAGAAAATGAGATCTGAAGAGCCTTTACATTCAAAGTATTTATAAATGAATTTATTCATCTTGTGATTTGTAAATATTGGTTTAGTTTTATTTATGCGTCGTTATCTTTCAATATATCAATTCAATAGTAATAAGCCTAAAGTCAAAGTAACCTACGGTAAACAAAAGCTCATAGAATCAAGGTACATAAACATACATCGTCTTTGCTTTATCTAATTATTTACTAAATCAAATGTATATATGACTATTGGATACTTTAAAGCAAATCATTAATTTCAGAACAACATTTCATTAAAGACTCGATACAAACGGCTTCATTGATTACAAAGGAGAATTTCAACAATGAAAATAGTTTTATCAATAAAAGTTTCATCGATCAAACTGCAACAAATGCTTTGAACTCTAATCAAAAGTCAATTCAAGACTTTTTTAAACCTTTGTTATTAATTCATAATAACACCATTAATAATAGTTGTAATAGTAGTAGTAATTATAGCCGACAAAATAAATATATAATTCCACATTTCAAAACTTCTTTTTCCTCTACAACTACTACTGACAAATCCATGACCTCAATAAAACAAAAGAAACATAGTGGCGAACAATTATTTCTTGAGCTTGGACAAAAAAATTTTAGTTTCTACACTTGTCCTGAATGTAAAATGTGTTATAGTAGAGGAATATCAGAAGATGATGCTTTACATTCGAAATATCATCGAGCTGTTATTGGAGGAATTATTTATTCAGTTGGTATATTTGTGATTATATTGAGAATATTATAATTATAAATATTAACAGTAGTAATATCTAATATTAATTTAGTCGTACAAAAATGAAGTTATATTGGAACAATGTTTAAAAGATAATAAAGGTAAATTTGTATATTATTTCAAATTTTTTTTCAAAAAACCAATTATATTTACCTAACCATTCCAATTCTGACTCTGATCTAGAACACTCTGTGATAATGTTTTCATATGATCAATCAAGTCATGCTGAAAAAAAAAAAGTAAATAAAAATAATAAGAATTATTATTATTATCATGATTATTATTAAAAATCTTATATTTATTAAAAATTTTGTTATATTTATTAAAGATCTTTCAAATTCTTGAGATAATCAACACAGAATTAAATGCATCAGAATTAAACGAAAAAAGATTAAAACATGGTAAAATATTTTTGTATGTTTACAATAAAAGAAAAATCATTGGATGTGTCATTACCGAGGTTATCAAGAAAGCATATAGAGTTGTGGTTGATAATAATGATGATGATGATGGTGATGATGGTAATACTAAGGTTAAAAAACAAATTGGATCTACGGTTATGTGCAGGTATATATTTCTAATAATTCTCATAACAATTCTATAATAGTAATAAAATCATTATCGTAGTGTTGATCCTCCGGTACAAGCAGTTTGTGGAATCAACCGATTATGGGTATGTGAAAAATTCAGAAGAAAAGGGATTGCGACAAAATTAATAAATCATGTCAGGTAATAATTATATATTATAAAAAATATTTAATATATATAATATTAATATTAATATCAATTATGTATAGATCACAATTCATTTTTGGATATACTCTTAAACCAAATGAATTGGCATTTTCTCAACCAACTAGCAATGGCAAGGCTTTTGCTATTCGATACACTGGAACTACTGAGTTTCTAATATATCCTGATGAATAATTGATTGCTTGATGAATGTATTCGGATTCCAACGATGAATAATTACTTTGTTAATTTTTTTTTATAAAATTTCCAAAAAAAAATTAAATTTTAAATAGATGGGTATATATGAATATATATATAGTACATCTAAATATCTAAATATTAGTTGTTACTAATAAGAGCAGGATTAACTTGACTTTTTGAAATGATGATATTTTCTCTGTGTTTGTTTTAAACAATATGTATTCTTAATTGGTAGTCGTAATCATCCATTCTTATATTTATGTAATCACCAATAGTAATTGGTAAATATACTTGTGTTCCGCAAATATTGTATTTCCATCCTTTATGATATTTATGATATTTAATTAATCATTATTGACACGTACAGATTTCTATATATATACCGTCTAACTCCTTGACCTTATAATAATTTTGAATTCTATTTTAGATATGTGATTCACTTATGTGACAATATTATAACTTATTCGTCTGCTGCCACTACTATTATATTAAAATTAAAAATCATTCATTTTTCTCCTATAACAGGTAATACCTAAACCACAAGTAAAACAATAAGATTCTTAATAAAGAAAAAAATTATGTTTCTTAACGGAGTTGAAGTGTTTTCAAAATGATTTTTACGTATTTTGGTATTACATGATTGATAATTGATTATATATCCATATAGTTCATTCTCTCCGTAACGGCCCACTTATTATTATGACATCTGAGAAAGATGAAAAAAGCCATTCATTTGGAAGAAATCAAGGCATAGTGTTTTCCACATTACATTTTTTATGGTAATTCCTGACAGCATGTTAAAATGTTAATATTAATATCTTTTCGATGGATCTTTCAGACACTCAATCAATAAATCTTATTAATTGTGAACCATAGGATGGATAAAGAATGTTAATAAAGATAAACAAATAGTGTTCATAAATGGTTTGAAAATGCCTTGCAGTTATCAAAGGATGATTATAAGGTTTTGAGTGTGTATTCTGATGTTAACAAGGAATAGACAATACATAAAGCACATGCTACCTTGACCTATGGGTGTGATGTATCAGTTGGACAGTACGGATTTTATGGATAATGTTAAGAGTCATTTAACAGGAAGATTTGGTCAAAATTAAGCTGTTCGAGAGATAATGTATGGCAAAACGAAGAAATCGGAGGCAGTTTGGAGATGATTAATACTTCAATTGATCAAAGTAAATCATAAATTAAATCAAATGCAACAAACTAATCGGCATAACTATTCCATTAAATGCCTCTTTTTAAACTGTATAGTAACCAAACTATTAATTTAATTAAAAAAAGCTACAAAGTAGTTCTAGCGAACATAAATAAGTAATCTATTTTTTAGATGGTAATTGTGACTGCTCTTCAAAAATTCAAAAAAAGTGAATCCTTTCAAACCCTTTCCAAGTCAGAGCAAGATATCCTTTGGCGTCTAACTTAAAGCAATGGGTGATGGAGTAATAGGTATGAACAGAATCCAGAACCTTCTACAACTGCGATCATAATACGACTTTCTGTCAAAAAACTTATTCCAATATGCTTAGAATTATTAGGTTTATATCAAAAGTCTATGGCAATACTAAAAGAATGCCTCGATGGAAAACAAAAATGGCGAATTTCCTTGAAAATTATGGTTACCAAACCCAGGGAGAAATGTAAATCAATCGACCCTATACTTATATCCTTACCAGCAGAAATAGTTGTAAATTTGTCCATCGAAGGTGCCTTGGAGAAGACAGTATACTGAAATCATTAAAAGATGATACTTTTTACAATTACTAATTCCTTAGATCTAAATTATGAGCCTAAAAATAGATTTATGTGATACCTGTCAACATTTTCATTTCACAATATATACTTAGAAGACATAAAAATCATCTGTCAAAAGCAAAATTGGAAAGAAATTATTATGGCAAAAGTACAAAAACGGCAGGGAAGCAACAAAAAGGTAATGGTCAGAATTATTTATTCATTGATGAAAATATTCCGATTTTAATGCTATTGCTCGCTATAGCTATGATTGAGCATAAAGTATGCATTTAGCGCATCCTGATCAACAGGCAGTATATTATATTAGTCCATCTCTTTGGCATCCAATATGGAAGCCCTTAGTACGTTTTTCAATAGGATTAATTAAATGAAGGTGAAAAGCATTTGAAGACGATGCGAGTAAAAATAAATTTTTATTTATATTTGTTATTATATTATGAATATGAAAGTATATCAAATTCAAATGTGATGGTAGCTTTGGATTAATCAAGAAACTATCGAAAAACAAGTGTAGATCATATGAATCATATTGTGGATGTTGTAAGAAAATCCAATACTATAGGATATCTAATAATTGAAACTAGGAAATTTGAAATTTCCAGAAATTAAAGTTATATTAATATCATTCTAATATTGACACCTACTGTTATGGATCATATTCATCCATTTGTAAAGATGAATTCACACGTCCAAAACCAGCATAAAAAACTTAAGATGACCTGTGGATTCTAATTTATTATTCCTCCTTTGTTTTTTTTAGGCTCTTTACGATTTTGTGTTAATACCCTTTTACTTTCCCTTCTTGGTAAATTTCATATGTAATTTTCTCTTAGATGCTTGAGTATCGGTTAATTTACATAAGATCTGATCTTCTTTCCTTGTTCTTTTCTCAAGATGCTTGTACCTCTTGGGTTCCATTATGGGACTTATATAATTAGTTTTTTTATATAGAAATAATCTCATTTTCTAAGAAATTAAAATAATCATTCAAAAAAATATCATCCGCAACTGCAATTTTTATTGGTGGGTTAAGTATATTTAGAAATCAATTTGGTGATTGCGGATATTTTTTTGCGGATAACTACATAGTAGCTTTTAAAAATATTTCCACAAGTATATGTACATTTCTCAAACAATATTTGCATAAAAATTTTAGCATGAGAGGAAAACAAACCTGTGGTCCTTGCCCAGAACAAGTTAAAGATAGCAAAAAGTTAGTGGGTACCTCTCAAAGAATCTCCTGCCACAATAATTTGTACAGATAAGTACCTGATTAACAAGACGAGATTATCTAATGGTCAAAATTTTAATTGGCTGAAGATTTGAAAAAATTATTAAAAGGCATCAACATTCAGCCCGTCTATGGCTTCCCTTTGCTTACTTTCAAGAAAAGCAATAATCTAGTAAAGTCTAGCAGTCTTTTGGTCATCTATAAATAACCTATGAGATGGTACGCTGATCTAGTGGTGCTATCCCATGAAAAGGTTATCAACCCTACCAAAAAGCAGATAGGTTTGGTTCTTACTAATAATGAAATCAAAAAAAAAAACACTAAAAATAATCACAATATAGAAAGAGGCATTGAAAACCGTTAATATCACAATCACGTTATAGTTTTTTATCAGTTCCATTACAATTAATGATACAATATTTTTATCACATGAATAGTGATAATCTCGAATTATTATATTTATGTGTGATAAATTCTTCCAAAAAAAATTTTCCCACAAATTTTATTATAAATACTATATAAATAAATATTCTAAATCAAGGAAATTTATTTTAAATTTTTTTATTTTTTCCTATTAAAAAAAAAAAAATAAAATGACAACTGAAGTTGCAGAAGAGAAGAAAACCACCGCCACCGCTACCACTAACCCTACTGCTTCCTCACGTAAAAGAAAGTCGAACACTGAGGAACAATCTGGTGCTGTTGAACGTAAAATAAACCCAAAACGTGCTGCTAAAACTAAAACTGAAGTAGCAAAAGCTGAAGCTGAAGCTGCAGCTTCTACTACCTCTTCTTCCTCGGCCGTTTCTAAAGGTTCTAGAAGTAAAAAGACAAAAGCTGAGGTATATCTTTATAAAGTATATTATAAATATTTTTTAATAATATTAAATATTAATTTATTAATTTATGAACTTGTTATATTTAGAAAAATGAACAATCTAGTAATCTTCCTACCTCAAAAAGCTTTTTATCTAGTGCTAAAGACCTTAGATTGGTTATTTCTAAATCTAATTTAAAAAAGGATGAAGATAAACAAAATGAAAGTGAAAAAAAAGAAGATAATAAAGAAGAATCAACAAAAAATGGTGAAGTCTTATCATCATCATCACCACCGCAACCACCACCACCACAACCTTCATCTTCTTCTTCAAAGGATGAAATCTTGTACACCATTGATGCAAAACCTCAGAAACTTTCTTCCGGCTATGGATGGACAGCATCTCTTCCAAATAGCAGAATCAAAGTTGAAATTAATGGCGAGGAGGTTGAATTGCCTGTAACAATTAATTTCAACGTTTCAGTTCAAGGCTCTAAGAAATAATCGTATAAAAATATGTATGTTTGTACTGCTTGAATGAAAAATATGGGATAAAAAGATATAAGTATTAATCTACTAATCGAATCTTTGTAAAGTTTGAATTAGGGAAAGATGGAAGATGGTCAGGAGAATAATTTTTTTGTATATGTATATATATATATATATGTATATATGTATATGTATATAGATATTTCTTATATTCTGTCTAAATTTTCTTTTT
>CAUDNR010002768.1:28094-42511 GCA_958430865.1 Entrophospora sp. SA101 | reverse complement strand
ACTAAAAAACAATAATTATTATCAATGCTAAAATATTCAATGTCGATATTGTTGCCATCACTATCATCACCTCATTTTATCATTAGTACGATACATAAGCCGACGAAATGAACTGTCGACGAAATAATTTTCGACGAAATGAACTTTCGACGAAATGATTGTCGATGGAGTGATTGTCGATGAAACAATTTTCGACGAAATGAACTTTCGACGAAACAAACTTTCGACGAAATGGGTGTCGACGAAATGATTTTCGACGAAGTAAACGGGACCGAGTCATATTCTATCAATTAATAGAGCTATTTTTTAAAAAGGTAGGACAGAAATTGACTTCTATACTTTTAAAATTTGCCCAAAATTTAGGAGGTCTTTAGGACCGAGCCAAATATATTAAAAATGTGAAGTTGGAAAATGGCCTATTCCAAATTTTGTCAGAATGCCTGGAATTTTATAATAGGATTTTGCTCCCTGGTCTTCATCACCTTGTTTGATGCTAAACCCTTGTTGTGTAATTAATCAAATAAATCATTGGTTATTTAGTCATTTATCAGTCAGAAGTGAAATATGGATTGGTCAATTCTTTATTATTTGTATAAATTCAAGTATGTTGTAAGGATATATAAAGTAAATTACAAAATCAAGAAGATAAGTATGTTTTAAGAATTATTAAAATTCAGAGGTATATTTTAAGTGTATAATTAGGATATCTAAATTCCTATTTCTGTAAAAAATAAGAATGTTTTAATTGTAAAAATAAGTATATTCATACATATTTTGCAAATAATTAGTGAATCATCTTTTTTGATTTAAATATGTTTTGGCTTATGTTTTAAGTATGTTTTGTAAAAATTAAATAGAAAATAAGTAGGAAATAAGTATCTAAACTTTTTGTAAAGATTCTTGGTAATACAAAAGTTCACTTTGTGTGGTTTTGTTGCAGTATGCCCCATATCCCTCTCACAAAAAAACATTTCATGATGGTTCTCTCTTTTTGAATTGGTGAAATGAACATCATCTAAATATCTTTCTTAATGATTACTGTTAATTGTTCGTAGCTACTTAAGTGTATAATTAGAGGAACTGTTATTTTCAAAAATTAAAATAAAATTTTTTTTTAGATAGATTAAAACCCTAAAATTATATGTATGCACTTTTTATCATTTTTGACGAATTTGTCATAATATCTTGAGAAAAGGGATTGTAGTTTCCACGAAAGTAAAATCAAATATATCTCAAAACTTATTACACATATTATTGACTGAAATAAATGACTCATTTTACAATAGCTTATATATAAAAATCTCTAATTGTTACACGATATACCATTTAAAGGTCCAAATTATGGAATATATATTTGAATTTCGTTTATATAATATAATAATTTAATTTATTTAAACATGGTAAATTCTGCAGGATATCCTAACTTTGTATATAATATGACATAAGTTTATTGCTAGTACTATAAAAAGTCGGGCTATGGCTAGCAAAGTTTTTGAAAAATATTAATTCGATCGATACAATTTACATTTTAGTGTTTGTTTGTATCCATAATGGAATTACCATTGACTAGAATATTCAGCTGCCCAAAACAATCATTCTTGAGACTGGGAAAACATTGAACATTTGATTCGGAATATCTATACTTATTACTATAGCAATAGTATAGTGTCTGTATTCACATACCAAATTAGGAATAACAATACAACATAACATCATATATTGTTCGTACATGTGACCTAGCTTCTTTCATTTTTTATTGGTATTTTATTTTTATTATTTATTTCATATAAATTAATTTAAAAGAAAAGATTGATGTCATTTTTGACCGAGTGAAAGACCGTTTAATTAAAATTTTATATTAATATTAATATTTCGGGTCTTGCTTATAAGAATAGAGTTTCTATTCTTAATACAAATTATTATTTGTTTTATTCGAATTTATTCAAATTACTCGTTTTATTCATTGTATTTGAATTACTCGTTTTATTCAAACTATTCGCTGATTTATTTGTTTATCCGAATTACTCGGTTTTATTCGAATTATTTGTTCTATCGAATTATTCAATTTTTATTCTTAATAAGATGATCGTTGCTGATTTGGTATATAGTCATATGTGTAACCGGAATATTAATTGTAGCGCGAGTGATAGATAGGAAATACCAACAAAAGGTACTTTTCCGGCAGAATTTTCATTTTTATTATATTTCCGACGATCATTTTACATTTTCATCCATTTCCACAAGAAAATTTTGTGCGCTGTTGTTGTGCGTGAAAATGAAATGAAATCTGTGAATTTGCAATTCACGTACGTGAAATTCAAATTAGCCAATCAGAATTTCATATCCAAGCCAAAATTTCAATTTCACATACTTGCCAAGAAATCATATGTTCTTTCAAAACGGCGGCCAATAAAAATATTTTTTTACATTTCCTTTTTAGTATAGTAATAGTAAAGATTTACTACGGTATTATTCAAAAAATTGAACCGGGGCACAACGGTATGTGTAACATTATTATCCAATCAAAATTTGCACACCTCTTTGTCACGATACACTCGTTTAATTCGAATCTTATCTTGATATTCCCTGGAGTAAAAAAACAACTCCTAGTTTTAATCTCACAATATACACCTAGAAATATTGCTATTAACAAATTAATTTCATAAATGAATATAATAATAATTGTGGAATACACTTAGTAATGAGATTTGTACATTCAACCGATTCAGGGTCATTATCAATGCGATGTCAACTGGCTTTCTTGGCTTCATGAAATATCTTCATACAAACATGTTAATAACTGTTAAAAATTAAAATTGTAGAAAAAAAGATTTTAGGTCATAATAAAAAAAAACTAATATTAGTATGTAAAGTTGTGTGGATTCTGATTCGTAAAATAATATATTCAAACAATTATTATTATTAAAAAAAATTTTTTTTTTTGCAAAGCACAAAGTATCACGTTAACTCAGGTCGATACAATTTTTTTATTATATTTAAAAAATTTATTTTTAATTGGAATATAAAAAAATATTTATAAACTTTAGAAACGTTCCAACATAAAATGAAAGAGTAGATTCTGAGCTTTCATTCAATACTATTTTTTTATATCTGTTGAAAGAGTCACCAAAAAATCATGTTTTGTGATTATAAATTATTATCTTCCATCTTTTATGATTTATGTAAAATATTCAATTAAAAATTACCGTACGTGAAAATCAAATTTGCGTCAATTTGAAATTTATTATTAATTAAATTTTGACTAATTTGAATTTCACGCGCGTGAATTAGACTCCAAATTCACGCACAACAATTGAATCATATACCAAAATAATTTTTCCGAGTAACATCATTTTTTATTTCAATAAAAAACTTTACAAATAATATTTATAAATATATATTTCAAGGTCTTCTCCTCATTTAGGCGCAAAAAAATCAACAATTATTATGTAGATTATTGAGAAAACACCTTTAAAAAACAAAAACCCTCATGAATAAGTGGGTAAACCACATGAATGATATGTGTTTTTATTGTTAATATTATGATTAAATATCCTGTTATTATATAGAGTGTGTAATGTTTAATTTATTTCAAAATTTTTGGGCAATTATCTTAGTTCAAGTTTACATACCACAGGAATTGAAACTTTAATATGTCCTTTATACCAATACTAGCGGTCCTAAAATAAAATCGTGTAACATAAAATTAATAACAAGTTTCTATTAATGTATATATATATATATATTAATATAATATTATTTTAAAAAAAAACAAGCATGGGAAAATAAATAAATATGTATATACATGTTGATCTGCGTAAATTATTCAAAATCCTTAATATGTGCAAAACCATTTGATTATAATTGCAGCAACTAATATATCCGTGCATTATAAAATGGAAATAATGGTTATTGCAACCTTTTTGAAGAAAAAAAACCGAGCTTAGAGGGTTATAGTAGACAAAATATTTGTTTAAATCCCCACAGAAAATTCGCGTGTTACATCCAATAATGGTGGCGCCATTTATTTTAGTCATATTGATTTTTTGATCACACCACCCTAAAATAAAATAAAAAAAAATTGTTTTTGGAAATTTGGCTAGAATTAAGTTGTGTAATGAGAATTTAAATTCATTTTTATTTTTGTGGTATGATGAAAAAAAAACAATATTAATAATATTAATGTTTATTTGAATTTTTGTTCATTATGACATATACGGAAATGTGTGTGTGGGGGAATTTTTGATCTTTGTAAAAAAAAAAAATTAATATAAATAAATGTATATATTTATCTTTCAATACACAAAATAAAATTAAAATAAAAAATAATTATCATAAATAATTTATTAATTCATTAAAAAAAAAAAATGGTTCACGCGTTGACTATGAATCCTTCACCTTTGTTCCAGATAAGACTGGAACAAGATGTATTGACAATGCACGGGTCACAAACTGAATCTGTTGGTTGTTTTCTACGTGGCCAATTGATATTAGCTTTAACTGAAGCAATTAAAGTTAGAGAAATTCGGTTAACTTTCAAAGGAAAATCTAAAATTTCTTGGACTGATGGTAAATTTTTTTTTTTTTTTTAAATAAATAAAAATATGAATATGAATGAATGTATCATAAATATTTGTTTTATTTTTTCTAATAAAAAAGATAAAGGTCCAGCACAATATTATCATAGTGAAAGAAGAACATTATTTCAACATGATTGGATATTCCTGCCAGCCGAAAAAAATTATCATGTATTAAAACCAGATAATTATCATTGGGATTTTGAATTAGTTTTACCAGGTACATTACCAGAAACTATCAATGTATGTGAAAAAAACAATTATATCAACTATACGTTGAAGGCTATTGCCGAACGTCACACGTTTGCAGCAAATTTACAAACAAGACGAACAGTCAAATTACAAAGATGTCTATTACCAACTTCGCTTGATTTGATACAAAGTGTGGTGGTATCGAATGTTTGGGTTGATAAAGTGGATTATGAGTTGTCAATAGAGTCAAAAATTTTTAGTTTAGGAGATAAAATCCCGATTTCAATGAAATTTACACCATTACAAGAATCACTTAGATTAAAACGCATA
This sequence comes from Entrophospora sp. SA101, assembly GCA_958430865.1. NCBI lineage: Eukaryota > Fungi > Glomeromycota > Glomeromycetes > Entrophosporales > Entrophosporaceae > Entrophospora > Entrophospora sp. SA101. The sequence continues at coordinate 37,412 of CAUDNR010002768.1, read as the reverse complement.
ACTTGTGAGCTAAAAGAATACGTCACATATCAAATTGGTGCTTATTCTAAAACCGAAACAAAAATCATAGCAATGTTTAAAGACATCGATTCCGCGAGTGTTTTAAAAAATGAAGAAAATGGTTTGGAGGTTTGGACGAAAAGTTTTGGTCTACCAATTCCTAGTTCAAGCGATCATTGTCTATTTGATTCAGATAGTTTCTTGAAAATCAAACATAGATTAAGGTTTTCTATTGCATTTCAAGCCTTTAGAGCCTCTAATAAAGAATATTCGGCAGAATTAGAAGCAAGCATGCCGGTTATAATCACTTGCGTATCACCGAGTAGTGAAATAATGTCTTTACCAGCTTATGATAATAGTAATAATATTAGTAATGGTGATAATAATAATAATAGTAGCGAAGATATAACAATAATAAATGATGATCATAATAACAGTGATAATAACAGTGATAATAACAATGATTTATCATTAATGAGTTCGTTATCAACAGCTTCCAATGACGACAATAATAATTTATCAACATCATTTTCTTCGCATTCATTCGTTGCAAGCTCAAATTCAAATTCATCATCTGAAGGTTCACCAGAAATTCATCATAATACAATCGACAATTTATTTGATATTGAAATATTAAACAGATTACCTCCTTATCAAAGTATTGCAAATGAAATACCAGCACCTCTGACTGATTCAATACTGCCACCAGGTTATGACGATTCTTGTTAATCATAATAATTATATTTATTGTAAATATTTTTAGAATTTATTATTATTATATATTATATTATTTAAATGTATACATAGGATAGAAATACATGTTTTACAACAAATTCTTACTTTCACGCATTAAATATATATATCAATCATATAATGTAAATGTAATTAATTGTAAATGTGTTAATCCATCAAGAAAAAAATTTTAATTAATAAATAATTTTTATATAATGATTACGATGAAAATATTCTGTTGAAAATCTCTTTTTTTAGATATTCTTGTTCAGGTTTTACAGATTCTAAAGCCGAGGAATTTTCTTGAGCTCTCCTTATTAAATAAGGAATTGCTTCGTCAATCTGAATGAATATTATTAATAATTAATTAATAAATAAACATTTAATTACTAACATATGTAAACGATAATATAATACGCTATTTACCTTTCCGTATAGAACAAATTTATAAATTCCATACCCATGTTTTCCCAATGTATATGAGATTTGATCGCGCATTCCTGTCAAATATATAAAAATCATTACTATTATGCTCAAAAAAAAGTATATATATATATATATAAATCATTTACCTAATATTTGACCAAAAAGTACTATTCCAGATTTTGGTGAAATATTTAGTAATTCCATTTGTTTAAATGAATTCACAATTGATTCTTTATTATGCGAAGCAACCATAAATACAATTGGACTATTTGTCTTATTCAATAAACCATTACCATCACCACTATCACCATCACTATTATTAATTTGAAATTTGGAAATCTCTTTTAATAAAAATTCAACTCCTGTATTATATGAATTATGAGTATCTTGTAATGTATTGTGAATTGGATCAGGATTCCCGAGTTTTTTGGCTAGTTCGCGTTCACTAACCATGTACGCACCACGTACAAGTTTCAATGCAAATGTGAATTTCTCTCTAATTGATAATCCGTAATCACGTGTTAGCCGTTTCTTTGAATCTTTTGTGTACATTTGATAAGTATTGAAAACAATTGGTCCTGAATATTTTTCACCGTCGCTATTTTTATTATAGTTGCCATAATAATTGAATATCTTGGAAAATTTCATTGCTATGGAATCAATTGCTGCTTGGAAATAACTTTGTTCAGCGTCTATCAATATACGAACATCTTTTGACTTTGCAACATTAAAAATTTCATCTAATTCTTTAATCATTTTATCGTAACCATCAAAATCTCTTTGCGTTAAATATTCGCCACTCTTATCATTATTGTTATGATTATTGGAAGAAGATTCTGCTGATAATTTGTCTTTTTTAATATTTGTATTTTTTGACATTTTTAAAAATAAAAATAAAATTATTAAAAATTATTAAATTGTTCTAGAAATTTTTTTTGTAGTTTTTTTACCACTCTTTATATATAATAATGACCAGTAGTACAAAACGCCATCGATTTTTTCCACCAAGAGGCCAAGAGATCTTGGCTTTTTTTGGGTTACGAAGGAAGGATCTTTAAATTCCGGATTTTCGAGAAATCAGCCGACTTATCAACAGTGGTGTGTGACCAATGCAGATTTCTACAAATTTAGAAACCATATCCAGGAAATTAATTGAATTTTATACCGCAAGGTGTACCACGTTATACAAACCGTTGATTCTTATATTAATAATAATATCTCGATTTCATTTTATTTATTTTGTGTATTAATTAAGGATAGGGCCAGTGTAACGTACAAAAATATAATTTCTTTGAAATTGTTCAGATTTTTTTAAAATATAATATAATGCCATACATATTATTTACAGGTTAATCGGATCCGGTTTTGGTTGAAACCCATAATTGGTAAAAAAAGACTATAATTAATTGACTGACTTTACTACAAAGCAAAAGCACAAATCAAATGTAATAGTAATGACATCCAAAAGAAGTTTAAATTTTGTAAAAAATAAATGAACTTCCCATGGTCTAACTTATACGTGAGTCATGTGAACAAAATTTGACCAATCATATGTCATCAAAAATGGCACCCATTCCTTAAATAAATATTTCGTGCACCTGACAATGATAATTATTTCCTTTTTTGGATCACGCAGTCGAAGTTCAATAATATATTTTTTTTTTTTAATTTAATTGAATGTGGACAAAAATTATAATCCTTATTTCGAAGAATATAATCGTATCAATAACTCATTTTGGGGTTCTTGAACCATAACTACCTTTTGGTTAGCATAGAGCCCATATTGTATTTCTTTGTATCTATTGGTTCATGTAAATATTCTTTTTTTCCTTCACCAAATTCTCCTACAATATGTCCATTACCACACAATTTATACTTGTATATTACCAAACCTTCAAGTCCAACTGGTCCACGTGCATGCGTCTTGTTTGTACTTACCTGAACATTTTGTATAAATAATAAAGAAAATAAAATTGTTATGATGGCAATAATGGAAAAAAAAATTTTTCATTCCAACAAAAAAAATAATAATTGATACGTTACTCCAACTTCTGCGCCAAACCCGTATCTAAATCCATCGGCAAACCTTGTACTGGCATTCCAATAAACACCAGCCGAATCAACACCTTGCATGAATTTTTTTGCTGCCGTCTCATTTTCTGTGACTATTGAATCAGTATGTTTGCTACCATGTATATTGATGTGTTGGATTGCTTCTTCCAATCCATTTACAACTTTAACGGCAATTTCAAGATTCAAAAATTCAGTGTCAAAATCCTCTGGTACACTCACTTCTATCAATGAGTTGTTGTTGATGTGTGAGACATATGGTAATAGTTCATGATCAAGATGTAATTTAACATTAGCTTCCAATAACGCATTTATTATAGGTTGAAGATGTGTAGAAAGAATTCCACGGTGTATCAAAAGAGTTTCGGCTGCATTACAAGCTGCAGGATAATTTATCTATGATATTTTTGGAGAATTAATAACAAATTTGTTAATAAATGCATAACAGTTGAATTAATCATTAACATTATTTGAAAAAATAATAATATGATTTTATATAATACTTTGGAATCAATGACAACACGTATTGCTTTCTTAAGGTCTGAATCTTTATCAACATACACAGTGCATAATCCATCAGCATGTCCTAAAACAGGAATCCTATTAAATTATATATTTTATTATAATATTGAAAACAAATAAATTTTATGAACATTTATTCATCAATGTTTTTATAAATACCTTGTATTCTCTTGTATATATCTCACTAAACTGTTACTTCCACGTGGAATCACCAAATCGATATATCTATCTAAATCTAATAATGCTTTAATTTCTTCTCGCGTTTCAACAAGTTGAATGACACTTTGTGGAATTGCTGTTTCTGATAAAGCTAATTTAATTGATGAATACAGCGCATTTAATGTAGCAATTGATTCTTTTCCTCCTTTTAATATCACAGCATTGCCTTTAAAAAAATTTTTGGTTTTTAATATTTAACAAAAACGATATAAATATTTAATTAACCAAAATTTTATTTGTACCTGATTTTATTGATAATGCTGAAATATTAACAATAACTTCGGGTCTTGCTTCAAATATCACCAATAAAACTCCAACAGGACAAGTTACTCGATACAATTCTAATCCTTCGTCAAGTTTACTGGAATATGTGATTTGTCCGGTTGGATCAGGCAATTTATCAATATCAGATACTCCTTGTAACATAGTAATAAACTTATCTCCACTTGTGATATCTAAACGTTTAACTAATGACTGTGGAAGTGCACCAGTCTTTACAAGTTCTGCTGCATTCTAAAAGTCATATATAATTAATAATTAATTTTTAACCTTTAGTTAATCAGTCAAGAGTAACTATCTCAAGTTCTATTTTCCAACCGCAAAACAAATAATAAATTACTAGTTTGTCATGTTCATTAGATTCGAAAATTTCTTGTTTATGTTCAAATATTTTTTCTTTAATTTTATTTAGCGCAATACTTTTTTCTTCAATTGAGACATATTGAAGTTTAGTTGCTGCTTCTCGAGCTTTTTTTGCAAATTCAATTGTAGTTTCATTATTCATTTTTTAAAAAAATAAATTATTTAATTCATCTTTTAGAGAAAATTGATTAAATTTGCGTGTAACGATTTAAAATCAAAAAAAAAAAAAAATTTTTTTTCAAAGAATTTATTTAATATTGTTTTCTAACAATGTAAGATTAACTTTTTTTTAAAAAACCAACTCAAAAATGATTTTATTTTTAAAATTGCTTTATTCTCATATACAAATTAAGGGTGAATTTAAGAAGTCAAAAAAAGTTGGCGGCTAGTGTACTTGGGTGTGGCAAAAGAAAAGTATGGTTGGATCCCAATGAAGTTGGAGAGATTTCTAATGCTAATTCTCGTAAGAATTTTTAATCTCTATTGATAAAATTCTTTTTAAAGATGATTAATCAATCAATCAATCAATTGATTAATTAATTATTCATCAATCAATCAACCAATCCAATTAATTATTGACAATCATAGGTCAAAATATTCGTAAACTTGTAAAAGATGGTTTTATTATCAGAAAACCACAAATAATTCATTCTCGATTCAGAGTTAGAGAAAAATTAGAAGCTAAACGTAAAGGTCGTCATACCGGACCTGGTAAAAGAAAAGGTACATCAAATGCTCGTATGCCAACCGAAGTATTATGGATGAGAAGGCAAAGAGTGTTGAGAAGATTGTTAAGAAAATATAGGGAAGCTAAGAAAATTGATAAACATTTGTAAGTGAATATGATCTTTATAACTATTTTATTATTATGTGAAATTTATCAATTACATACTTTTTACCAATTATTTATATTAATTGATTAATTGTTAGATACCATCAATTGTACATGAAATCAAAGGGTAATGTATTCAAAAATAAACGTGTATTGATGGAATATATTCATAAGGCTAAAGCTGAGAAAGCTCGTACCAAAACATTAGCGTATGTTATCATTATCATTACTGATATCATCAATGATTGTTTATTGTTATTAATGTTGGTAGAAGTTAATATTTTATCTCCTTCAATAATTATTCATTTAGTGATCAAGCTGAAGCTCATCGTCAAAAAGCCAAAGCTGCTAGAGAACGTCGTGTTATACGCCAAGCCAAAAAGAAAGCAGATTTACTTGGTTTAAATACTGAAGAGGAAGAAGAAGATCAAACCACTACACAAAAATAATAATAAAATAAATGTTTTTTATTAAAGCAATTTATCATTAAAAACAAATAAAGATTAATTTGGCAATGTTATACAAAATAATTAATAATGATAGTAAAACATAATAATAATTCATTATTAATATTTCATATCTGAATCCACCATCACAACGACGACCTGTTCCTCATCCTCATCCATTATACTATCATTGTCTTCCTCATCTAATATTTCTTCATCATTTCCTTCGGAAGGACTTTTCTGATACAGAAGAACAATCAATTTGTTACAAACAGACTTGGTTCACAATCTGTTGACCATGCTCTTTTTTAAAACAAAACAAAAAATTGTTTTTTTTTCAATTTCAAATCAGGGTTAAAGACTGGTCTTCAATTTTCCCGGTAAAATTACTTAATATTAATATTAATATTAAAGGAAAAAGATCGCCAATTTTGCCGGTAAAAGCCGGCAGGATCCTTAACCCTGATTTCAATTATTTTTCTCTGTGAATCGGGGAAATGGAAGCCTGAGTATTAGAAGCCCATGGTGCCGCTTATGACTTATCGGAAAAGATGAGTGCATGGTTATGTGGTTTTGTAAGTTTTTATAGTGAAGCATTTTTTTAAATGTTATCTAACAAAAATTAAATAGCAATTATTAAGGACTTGCGATTTGATTAGTTTGATTTTTTCCCCGAGAGTAGGTGAATTGGTGATGTTCAAACACAAGATGGAATTATTTACCTTGTTTTTTTTTTATGGTCAAGGATTACGTTTTCAATAGAGTCCTATATGACTAAATTTGAACCTGATTTTGTTGCAGTATTTTGAGTTTGGACTACCATTTTGACTTTTTACTCGGTTAACTCTTGAATAACTCTTGAATAATTAAATTTTTCCTGTTTAATTAATTCAGGTTTTTGTTTCTCTAACCCTTTAATTTTATTCTAAAGTTCTGAATATGTTTTTGCTGTTCAAGGTTATTTTGTTTAAATATTTTAATTGCTGTTTTAATTGAACAATATCATTTTCTAGTTGCTGATTATTTGCTTTGCTCTTCTCGTTTGCTTTTTTTATCCTTTAACTTTTGATATTGCTGATCCTTGTTGGTTATTGTTGTATGATTGGTTTATGTCCTCGTTTCTTTCCTTTAATCCCTTCTTTCCCTGTTTTTGGTTCTCATCATATTCCGTTTTGTATTGATCATGTTGCGTCTTACCTTGAAGTTTAGTTTCAACTCTTGGATTTCTTTCTTTTGCACTTTGATCTGTTTTTGATAATTTTCATGGTCAATTTTTGTATTGTCTACATTAATTAGGTAACAGTTATATATATATATATATATATATATATATATACTGTTACCTACTAAATCTGTGAATTACATTTTTTCTAACACTGTTCAGTAAAAAATTTTTTATAGGTGACGCGATAGAAGTTTATGCTACGCGTAAGGATTCGAGCGTTTTAAGTATTGTCAGATTGAACGAGCATGAATTCCTCCGCACATCACAACACCAAGTGGCGCGTTTGTTCGCTTATTCATACACTGCTAACTTTAAGGATCAGTTTTTATTATTATTATTTTCCGTGTTGGCAACAGTAATAAAATAAGCCTTTAATCAAATATTCCACATTTCCTCGAGATCCTCCACTAATTCAATTCAATTAGTCAATTATTTATATAAATATTTATGTATAATAGATGTGTATGTGTATGTGTGTATATATATATATATATATATACATATACATATATACATATACATATACATACCCACAAAATTGTTCATAGAATGTTTTTCTCATCACCCAGTACATTGGACCTCCAAGGTGAAAATTTTCCGCAAATCGAATAATACTTGACGAACTATTTACTAGCCATTGAATAGAACATAACTTGTATACAAGAAATGCTCTTGATAAATGTTTTAATGATTTATCTTTTATTCCTATTGGATTATTTGTAGAATAAAAATCTTGTTCAATTGATGAAACAATACTGCTACTATCACTGTTAGTAGTATTACTACCGATATTAGTGTAATTATTAGATAAAGGTTTGTGCAATGAAATCAAACTTAATCGAGCAGTGTTATAATTGATAATTATTGTCGAAGGAGAGGGATTTATTTTATTATTATTATTATTATTATTATTATTGTTATAAGCGCTAGTTTTTAAAGATGATGAACGGAATTTTCGTAGAGAGTTTGTTGTTTTTATAAATTTATTTTGGTTTTTAACCAACAACGATTGATAAATAAAATTATTTTTGGTTAAAAATAAATTTGACATTATTATTATTTGGAAAAAAAAATTGCTTTTTTACCAAAAAAAAAAATTTTTGAAATTTTTATGGTATGTGTAACGTCTATCACAACGAATATTTGTAAAAGAAGTTGGCTCCTGTTTAAATTAAATGTTTGTGCGCATAAATCTTTATTTAAAATATTAACCGAGTTATTGCTTAAATAAATTCAATCTCTAAACCAAAATGAAGGTTGGACTATAAACAAAAAAACAAAAAAATGCAAAATTAATATATCTTCTTTTAAAAGTTTCCTAAAAACATATTTTTTCTTACCTTAGTGTGAAACAATTGGGGCCTTTAGCAGTTGCACCCCAACTTCTTAACATAACTTTAGCAGGTAAGGGTAAGTTCGGAGGTGCCCAAATGTTGACATTTTCCGTAGCAGTGCCAGTTTGAAGTGACACTCTACCTTGCCATAAAATTGCCCCGAGTCCTTTATCGGTAAATAATTCGACATCATAAATTTCAGCTATTTCGGATGATCCTTTCCCCAAGATACTGCTACTGATGTATTGTTGCTTATTTTTACATCGGCGGAAGGGCTTGTAAATTCGAATCCTAAGTTAAAGAGAGGAAAAAGAAAAGGAAAACCAAACAAAGGAAATTAATACTAAAATTATAATGTAATATAATAAGCAAAAGAAAATGTTCTTCTTACCATCACAAAAATCTTCAAAACGTTCCATAAAAAATAAATCGATCAATTATAATTAATTATTTTCAATCAATTGGTTTTAACAAAACGAAACTTGATTTCCTTACCATCCGGAATAGCAACAGAATTTAATGTAGTGGTTAAAAAATATAATGATAAAATCGTAATAAATAAATTTGATTTTGAGAGAGATATCATTTTTGTTTTTATTTAAAATGAATATTTTTTACTCGCGTTCATTCATAACAAAATTGATAAATTTCCTCACCCAACAACAAAATTTTTCAATTTGTACATGTGACCAGTTTTTTAACGTAGTGTAATGATGATGATGATGATGATGATGACGATGATTGTTATGTTCACAAATTCCCTTAATTTGATTACACATTGATCACATTCTTATTTTTTTCTAAATTAAGATTTTTTTTTTGTGTTTTGATTTAACAGTTAATATAAAAAAAAACCGACATAAACTGGTT
>CAUDNR010002768.1:9814-26829 GCA_958430865.1 Entrophospora sp. SA101 | reverse complement strand
GCCTGACAAATATTTCCAAATCTATCAGGGTTTAAAGATTTGCAATTTTTTTGATGTCTTTAGATACGGCGCACCATATTTACATGCAACAAAATTTTGAAGATGTTTAAACGCGTTTCGCGTAACTTATCTATGTAACATGCATAAATTTGGATTTTTGAGCCGGATCTAATATCTAATTTGGCACGTGATTCCCCCTACCCTTAAAAAAGGAATAAGTCTTAAAAAATATGTGTCTCAAATTTGGTGGAGATTGCTGAGCAAAAAAGGGTTAAAATTAATCAGATTATGATATTTACTGATACCCTATTACCCAATTTGGCATCATTCAACCAGTATAAAGAGAACCAATAGATTATATGGGGCATACTGCAACAAAATCAAACAAAGTGAACATTGGTATTACTAACAATTTCAGGGATCAAAATTTAGTAATGTGATTATTAAAATCCCCCATTTGTTATCCTCTTGATATATATAACTACTTCTATATAAAAATAGTTAATATGAAACTCATTTATATTAGATCTACCATGGAACCAAGAATTATAGCACCATTAGAAGTATTTTAAAAAAGGAACAAGGTGAAAAAATTGCTCCTTATATTTTCAAAATAAATGATGCTCAGACACTTGAAACTTATCTAAGAAAAGAAAGGATTGATTACCTATGAAATTTACCAAGAAGAAAGAAAAATAATAAATGTTAGAAAAAGAAAGAATGAAGGTGTACTATTACCCAACAAAAAGCAGAAACCCTTAGAAGGAAAATAATCTCATTGTTACAATATTAATTTATTTTTTTATTACGCTTTAGATAAATACATTGATAAAATATATTATGTGTGGACGTTGTATGACTTGTTAATGGTTAGACTAACATGTAATATATATTATATACATTATATTTTATTATGATCAAAGTATTGATTGTTAAAAAATCATCTTATTATAAGATAGATAAGCTAAAAATTTTTTTGCACAATCTAATTCCTTAAGAAATCTTGAAGTACTGCATTGAACTGAGATTCGGCTTCAAGATTAAATGCCATTTGCAATTCTTCAGGTTTGTCAGCTTCTGATGACTGAATTCATCTTCCGGATAGATTGATAAGCTTTATATCTATATATTTATTTATATTTATTTATATTTATTTATTATTTTATTATGACGTTATCAATCTATGTAATTTATATATAAAGGACATTATTTAAGTAATAAAATATGACTTGTATTTTTACAATATTAAAATACCTGTTCAAAAATACACATTTGATCCTTCGCGAAAGTAATTCTTACATATGACAAATTTATAACAATAGAAATTTGTATAATACAGCAATGTAAAAATAACATGCAAGCATTTTTATCATCATTTATTTTTTAATATACAAATTATATAAAAGTCCTCATCATAATATTTAATTAATATTTAATTTAAATTTGCTATTAATTTAAAATTTGCTATAATATGAAATTTTTAATGAGAATTACAACTAATGATAATAAGAATTCATTGGTGATTTCATTGTTCTACCTAAAGATGATATCAAAAAATCTTTCTCATTTTTTTTTGAAGATTTTTTACTAAGTTCCGAGTTTAAATTTTCCACAAGTTTTTCCATCTCATTAATCGCAAACTACAGTTATCAAGAGTGACTATTAGTAACAATCATCAGTAATATTTACAGTAAATTCGATTATAAAAATGAATTGTTACCATTAACTTATTTATATAAAGATAATAATCGTTGTTTTCTTCTTTTACAGGAATTTCCAATTTTACAACTTTTCGAATTCTATATACACCAAATCCTGGCTGATCTAACACATAGATTATTATTTCAAACCCTATTTTCAAATGTAAAAAAAATAAAGATCATTTTGAGGAAAGAAAAGATTCCCTTGTACATATATTATTAATTAAATTACCTGATACAATGATACCATATATTTCCAAGTTTTTTAAATTCCAACAACTAGAATAATTTGTACCAAATTTTTCATAAAAATACAATGCAATACTATCGTAACAATCTTTCATTAATCTAAAAAGTTTTCTAGTATCACCATTCATTTTATCCTCCTTTTCATTCCATGGCTGTGAACATACCTCACCAACTAAAAATTCAAATTTTACATCAGGCTTGATTGACTTTCTAGATACAAATATCACGTCAGGACGCTTTCCTTGCTTTTTTCTCTAGAAGAACAAGAAAATAGCAAATTATTATGAATTTTTTTTTTTTTTAATGAAAAAAATTTATTAAGGTTTACCTTTTTTTCTACTATATGATTTTCTTTACTATCATCACTAGAAACTTCATTTCTTCGTCTTTTTGAGCTACGGCTAGCCTTTTCAGACCTATTATTAAAGAAAAAAAATATTAGTTAAAATTTGTTGGTAAATAGGTACTATACAAATAAAACAATTATCATTTTACATTATTAATTTTAATTTGGGAATGCCTCTACTACTGATGTTGAATGGTATGGAGATACAATGGTCCTCCCAGGTCCCTTCATTCAATTCATGGTCTTGTTCTATATATTCTTGATTTTTTCTTAAATATTTGCTAAAATAGAGATCCATTAAATCAAAAAAAAATTTTTGAACCAATAAGAATATAAATTAAATCGATGTACAAGTGTGTGCAATAAAAAACAGATTGACTCAAAAATGGGGTATGGTCCCTATAAATATGTTACTCCCCATAGTGAGTTTGATCTGTTTCTACTGTACAAGTCTCATATATGTGCGTATGTATATTTAATGTAAAAACATACAAATGATTCACCAATTCTTTCATATTCTGTTTATTTATGACAGGTTGATAGTCTGAGCTATTAATTATAGACCTAGATATATTGGATATCTCTTCCAATTCAACCATTTCGAACGAATCTCTTATCAATTTTTCTGATGTGACAACTATTGATGAGACCAATGGGTCACATCATAATCAAGTAGATCTTCTAGGTTTTCTTGCAGGATTATATATTGGATTTTTTCCTGAACACTTTCTGAAATACTGTCAATCGTCCAGGGCCATTCTCTAATACATTCTTCCTAAAACAAGAAAATGATGAGAAAGTGACAAATATTTTATGTGAATATACATTCAAAGCTATAAAATTTATGCTTACGTTTAATTTTAAAATTTCTAGGTCTTGTTTTTCAACTTTACCAATTATTTTAAGAAATAATTTATAGATATGTTGGTCCTATGAATAAGGAATAAAGATAACAGTGGCATATGTTTAATATTATGAATATCCATTTCTGCAATAGATATATACCATTACAATATTATAATGTTATGAACATCAAATGTTCATTGTCACAAATAGAGAATATACGAAATAATATCCATGGTTAATTAATTTTTTTTGAAAAAAACAACCTCACAATCCTGTATTTTTTGGTTGCAAGTTTCTATAAGATCAGGTTCATTTTCTCCCAATTTCTTAAAAAAGTGTTTGTAAGTAAAAATTGCAAATTCATAACTTATTTTCTTGAATTTGCTACAAATAAATTTGCAAAATGATTCAAAAGAGGACAATTTTTCTTTCTGAAGGTATCTTTTCGATGAACGATAAAAACTTTTTTCTTCACGAGTTAATTTTTCACCAGAGTCTTTTACAGGATAATCAACCAAAGAAAATGTTGCCGGTGTCAATGAAGAAGATGAGGAGGAAGAAGAGAGAGGAAGGATTCTTTAAATAATAAAAAAGTTTATTACAAATCGTGTCACACAATAATCTGAAATCATTGGTTCGCAAACTTCATACAGTCAAAGCTTGTTAAATTCATAGGTTCGGCACAGTAAATTTTATGAATTTATCGAATATCGAGATTTTGTTATTACTATAAATATGAAATTATCGAATAAATGTTTAATATAAGTGGCACTACTAGTTCCAGAAAAATTATGAATTTATCGCATATGAATTTAACGAGCTTTGACTGTAGATAGTTACTTCCGCAGCTGGGTCAAATTCACATATAAACTAGAGTGACGTCGAGTGGCAATAACCACCGCCACCATCCTTAAAACACTTACCCAGAGATTTCAGCTATTTCCTTCTCTTTTCCTCTTTTATTGTTATTGAATTTATTACGCGGCATGTTTGTTTATTTTTTATAAAATAAAGAGTTGTTTACTGATCGACGTGTACACATTAATTAATTATTTTTTTTTTTTGGGAGGACAGACGCGAATTGATTTTTTTTTTTTGGAAAAACAATTTATTTTTTGACAGAGTCTAAGGTGACAAAACGTGAGTGTTGTTGTTTGGTTTGGTTTGGGTCTCCTAAAGAAAACGTGTTAATAACTAACAGAGGTACTATTTTTTATTTGTATTGATTGATATTTTTATTTTAGTTTACAAATATTTTAATTGGAATCAAAACGCGGAGCAGATCTCGGTGGGTAATTACAAGATTTTCATTGATAATATTCTACTTTTCGTAATCAATAATAATATTATTATAAATATTATAATTACAAGATATCAAGGTGGCATGACTGACTGTTGCAGAAGAAACAATTCAATATGAAACAATTCAAGTATGAAACAATTCAATATGCAATGTTTGATTACAGGAAAATAGCAGATGTTGAAGCATGCACGCTACCTTGAACACTTTACAGTCGTTCACACACCTTCCTCATGTACACAAGGCTAATCTAACCAAGATTACCCGATGATACAACGATGCTGTTAAATTCTAGGGGAGGGGCGCAATGCCCTGGAATGCATCAAGACTGCATCAATCATCAACGACACTTTCACTAATCTTCTCAGACCAGAGAAGGCTGCTGGCATGCTAGCTGAAAAGTTGCCTGCAACGATCCTACCTCTAGGTAAGGATGGCTCTGTGATCAAGTCGCAACTCTGTTGATGAATAGTAATGCTATGTAAACATCCAGATCCATCAAAGCAATGAGAATCTGCAGCTTGTTTCAAGCTACAAGGGGCAACAATTCAAAGCAGGGTTGGTGGCCCTGAAATTGCATTTGGGCTCTGGTGTTTGGAGGAAGGCTGTAAAATAAAATGGTTCGGGTTTTGGTATGTTTGTTATAAAATTAATCATTTTCTGCAATTTAACTTGATATTTTTTAAATGTTGACTCTTACCCATATAACCCACCCTAGGTTAATAAAGGAGTGTAGCTCAATGAGAGCATGTTCTTACAAGTATAAATGTGGCAGTTCGACTTTGCTTACTTCTATTGTGATAGTCATCGTGATCACTGGCATCAAGGTGAAAGCTGTAAAATAAAATAGTTCAGATTTGTTTGGTATGTTATAAATTAATCATCTTCATGAATTTTCTTAATTGTTATTTGATCAACTGAACTTGTTATTTAAATGGGGTAGGGTTGTTAGTGAGTAGGCATGTCACCAACAAGACAGCAACCCAGGTTGCATTGGAGAATTTTGAATTGGTTGCAGACACTGACTTTATTCCAATGAGAGGGATATAACACAAAGCAATCATCACACAAGCACCAGCTATCAGTGATCAATTTTAAGCCTGGTCTGAGAGAAAGATAAGGGAATGTTTTGTCCAAAGCCTTTCAACATGTGTGGAACCTAGTCTGTGAAGAAAATTCCACAGTATGAGGCGTGTGGAAGCACCGCATTGCATGTTTGTGACAGGAAAATTTTAATTAAATCCGATGTCTGGAATCAACATCAGATTTATTATTTATAAGGAACTATAATTGATAATTAGGAAAAATAATTTTATTCTTGTGAATCCCAGAGATCTGGGTAGACACGCATTGTTAAGAGTTTTATTTCTGCATGGGCCTTGGTATTATCACTACTTGGGTGATGCAACTGTTTGTTATGTCAATGATGGGGATGCGCTACTCCGTAACAATCTGTATTAGTGGACTTGGAGGGAATATTAAGGCAGACAACTGTAAAAAACTTTTATAATAGAAGTAGTGATCATAGGCTAGTATTATAAACAATATTGGTTCATGGATAAAGTAGCGGGAAGGAACTCTCATTCTATGGATTAAAGCTCAAGAAATTCCTCGCTTTAAACACTCGCAATTCCATTATCTTATATCACATTCATTTTTTATTTAGTTGACTTCTTTATATCAACGAAAAATAATAAATATTAATAAAGTTTCGCCCGAACTGGACTAACATATGTGATATGTTTGTTTGCATACATCGTAAAAATTAATTTCTTGCAAAGAGCCGACAAATCGTGAATACAATGAAAAATTACATAATTCAAAAAGAAAAAAATTTGAAGAGGTTAACTTTAGCTTTTATGCTTGTTCTTTTAGCAATTGCTATGAAATTAATTAATTATTATTGCTATACTGTATTACCATCTCCACGATCATTATTGTTAATATTGAATCTAGCAAATCGTATAAAAATTAGTGGATGATATGTAATAAGAAATTTGAACCAACAAATAACGTAATTAAAATAAAAAGTTTTTACTACAGGAAAAAATTTATCCAATAGTCTACGTCAAACATTTTATCAAGTGTTGTTGTATATCCCTTTAGCACTTTCCCTATTTGAAATATGTGGTGGGTGGGTGGAATCACTCGTCCCTATTGTTCTTGGTAAACATCAAAAAATAACTAGCATGTTAAATGATGAAGATGCGGTTATTAATGTTTGCATCGAGAAGAAACTTTTGATGGTTCCATAGTGATAGGATCAACGGCATTTCGACTAATAAACTTATTCTTTAATAATATTATCATATTCTATATTTTAGATTAATTCAATCAAATACCTTGTAATATTTCGAGGAACACTCCTCGTTATTATATACTATTTTTTAGTAATAAACAATAATAAATATTATTGATATTGGATGGTTTTGAAAGCAATCTTTTAAATAAAGTCAAAAGTTGATATTTTTTATTTATATCAAATTGGGAACCAAATAAAGAAAAGATTGGCCTCCTTAAAATAACTTTTTGATGATATATGATGTTGCTGGAATAATAAAAGTTATTTTACATTAATATAATTAACTAAATTTTACTAACCATTATAAAAGAATATTTAATATATGTTAAATATAATAATGAATGTACAAAAAAAAATGTAAAGATTTTACAAAAAATCGAATGAAATCTCTAATTAAGATGCAAAATGTAATAATTAATAATAAAAATTGAAAAAAAAGGAAAAGAAATATAGGATACAATAATTAATTATAATAAAATCAATATTAGTTTTTTGTGAGTACAAAAAAAATGAAGTGAAAAAGTTTTTTATGAGTCTCCTTAATATTTTCTGTTAATAATATTAATATAAATAAACCAATTACTTAACTAATTGATATTTTGTATAAACAACATATCATTAATTAATAATAAATCTTCTTAATCTTATGGATCGATCTGAATTGTTACTTGTGAAATATGGTATTTATCATTCAACATATTTAAAGCTTTTGTTAAAATTGAAGAATTTGAAGATGCTTCAGCCTGATTATCAGTCTTGTATTCACGACAAAGATGTGCCGTAAGTGTTGTCTATTCAAATAAATAAATAATTAGTAATTATTAAATATACGATAAATAATGATTAGATGATTGGCATTAATCAATTATAATCAACATACTCTTCCAACAGTCAAATCCCATACTATATTTTTTAAAAAAAAAGAAATCAATTATTATTAAATTTTTTTTTTTCTAATTTAAAAAAAAAAAGAAAATACTTACTATGTAGATCATGTACACTTTTCACTCCATCAATAGCTTCCAAATCCATTCTGATAGCATCAGAATCGATGTGGGATGGAGTAGCTTTAATTTATTAAAAATAAAAATAATAAAATAAAAAATAAAATAAAAAGTTAATTAACTAAATTATTACAATGAATTTTGTGTAGTCCCAATAAATCATTATACTTGATACAAACCTTCCATCAAAATCCTAATCCCATTTTTAAATATACCGAAAGTTGTTGCTAATACAAGAATAGAAAATGCAAAAGTACATAAGGGATCAACCCAGACTTTTGTCTCGTCAAAAATAATGACTATCGATGAAATTAAAACACCCAATGATGATAACAAATCACCCAAAACATGAAGCAACGCTGCATGGACATTAACATTATCACCACTATGATGATGTTTATGGTGAGCATCGTCATTTCCATGATGTTCATGTCCCAAAATAAGTATTAATCTATAATAATAATCATTGTTATTTTAATTTTATTTGGCATAATTAATGAAAATTTTTAGAAAAGAAAGGTAAAGGAGAAGAAACTTACACAATATTAACTACAACACCAATTGCAGCAACAAAACTCATTGTTTTTCCATCAACAGGTGTTGGAAATTGTATTCTATAATAAGCTTCAACACACAGCCATCCAGTAAGAAGCCATATAATAATTATAGATATTAATGCTCCTAGAATTTCTGCACGATGATAACCATATGAAAGTGCTACATAACATATGATATATATTAATAATCTCTTTTAAATTATGAGGAAGTAATAAATGATAATTATGAACATTTTTTCTTACAATTTGTAGCAGGTCTTCGAGCAAGATATATAGATAAAAGAGAAATAGCAAAGCTAACCACATCTAAGTTATTACAAAATATTAATATCAATAAATATAATTTTATAGAAATAAATTTACGCTCATACTGAAGTGTGAACGTTTTTCAACCTACCACTCAATAAATGAAATGAGTCGCTTAATAAAGCCAAACTTCCAGCAATCCAACCACCAATAAGTTCAATGGTAAAAAAGAGACACGCTATCACTATTGCTATCCATAATTTTCTGGCACTATGCTTTGAAGATTTTTCCATTTGATACCTTTTTTTATCATCACTTGAGCCACAATAATTTGACTTGCTTGGAAGAAGTGGAACAGTAGCTTGAAAAGAATCGCTACTATCGTTACTTGAATTATCGTACTCTATAGAAACACCTCTGGTATAAACAATATTGTTCGTGTTGTTGTTATCATCTTTGTTGTTTTCATCTTTGTTGTTTTCTGGTGGTAGTATTAATGTTGGTGGGTCAGGAATCTGTAGAGTAGAAGTGTCATCCATTGAATTTGTCATTTGTGTTATATTTTATAATTTACAATCGGTTATAATGCTAAAAATATATTAATAATATAATAAATATTTTTTTTATTTTTTTTTAGAAAAAGGCTTTTGATTTCTTTTATTAATATGGACTGGTTAATTTGCAGATCGTTTGTCAACTGGGGAATTTTTAATAAAGACCGTGTTACTACAATATGGGCATACAACAAAATAATACAGTCAAACCTCGTCACAGCGGACAACAGATTTAAATTTTGTCCCCTTTTTTTTACTAATTAAAAAAATCCGCCACAGCGATTTTATTATATAATAAATTCGTGCCACAGTGTTAACGGATTTTTGATTGGGAACCTTCTATATTAATATGACTACTAATACTACCAAAAAATCCGTTGTCCGTTGAAACGCGACTTAAATATAAAATATAAAATCCGTTGAAACAAGAATTTTTTAATTAATAAAATCAAGGGTAAGGGGGTAAAAACAAAAATCCGTTGAAACGAAGGTTTGACTGTATGTGGTAATCAAGATATATATTATATAAACTCTATATTATATGATTGTTAAGTATGTCAATATAATTGGATTTGATGAAAATAAGCTGTGAAATCAATCCTCTTGTCAACCTAATCAGTCCTGATGAAAGAAAGAAAATTTTTAGAAGGATTTTCTTTGAATTTATACAAGTAATATAATATCTTCATCAATATCTAACTTGTAAAAAGTAAAAATAGTCAATTGGCCAACTTTTAAGGAAGATTTTACGAAAACCACAAGGACAACAACCGAATTTTTATTCACAGATCAATCAGCTGAATCTCAAAGATCATTTTCGTATTAGGAAGTAATACCTTCAGCCATCAATAGCCGAAAAACCATTTAAGGGATAACATTATTATCACTAAAAAAAAATTTTATATAATTATTGATTAAGATGAGATTCTATTGTAGTTTGCCTCATTGTATTTATTGTTTTCAAACTAATCTATCTATCAAGAGAATTAACCAGTTTTATTCGTTGATTAGAATAAACAAAATTCATATTTTTGAGAATTAGATAAAGTTACTCTTTTTGGAGACATTTTATTTAGAAGCAATAAAAAAATAAAATATTTAATGAAATGAGTTTGAATGCAAAAATTAGATGGTTGAGTATGTAAGGGCATATATTATTTTTAATTTATTAATGATAAGGTTAATTTATAATAGAAGTTTTATTTTTAAAGTTGGTTACAAGAGTTTAGCTGTTAAATAAGATTCTTGATTCATGTCTTATTTATAATAATTTCAACTACATAAGCTTCTTTGTTTGCATTCTTGTACTTTTGTTTTAATAACTTTTGTATCTATTAAAAAGAAAGAATTCTTTATTTCCCTGTCACTTAATAAAAATGAACAATTCTTTATCCACCTCTTACAAAATAATTTTGTCATACTAATAAATTTAATTCTTTACCTTTTACTAGTAATAAATTTAATTCTTTATATTCTTTATTTTACTAAGTATAAAATTTAATTCTTTATCATCTCTTACAAAAAATCAATTCTTTAAAGAAAAAGTATTTTAATTAATAACGTCGCACAATTTTTATTGGACAACGACCACGTAAAAGTCACGGAAGTGAACTTAGGAGAGGGAGTTTTATATATATGTGAATGAAAAAAGACCGTGCAGTGCAGGGGGAAGGGGTGTGTACTTATCTCTAATTCCCGAGCTTGTGAATGAATGAAAGCGTGCACTTAGAGGGGGTTGACTGTATTTGAAAAATATATATGTTGTGGTAAAGTTGAGTCTCGATCTATGCAACAACAGAGTTATTTTTTAAAAAGAATCGACAGAGATGGACTTCTATTCTTTCAAAAATTATGTGCAAAAATGGTGGTTATAGACTTCGCGCACCATATTAAAGAATTTTTAGTATTGTTGTATATATGTGAAATTTTGGGGTGGGGTGTTTTGATATGAAATTCTGATTGGTTAATTTGAATTTCACGTGAATTGCAAATTCACATGGATTTCATTTCACGCACAACAGTATCAAGGATTAGATCGGAACTGATCAGAAATTTTATGTAATAATAATAATAGTGGTGGTGGTAACGGTGGTGGTAGTAGCAAATATAATAGCAATAGTAGTAATAAAAGTAATAAAAAGGAAAAATTTCAAATTTCAAATCTTTTTTTATTATATGATATAAAATCAGAGAATGTGTGAATAAGAGAAATTCAAAATTTGTCAAAAAAATTATTATATAATTAAAAAGTATATATTTAATAAAATTAAAAGTTGATGAATCTATGAATAACATATGCATTTGATATTATTTATATATATAATATGTGAATCGGTTATTTTATATGAGCCTTTCCTTCAAGTCTTGAGTATTTTGCCATGACTTTACCACAATTTGGACACGAATGAACACAGTCTTTTAAATCATTAATCTATAAAAAATTTTAATAATAATAATAAAATCATTTATTAATTCAAATGAGAAAAGTAAAAATATATAAAATGCAAATAATAATAATAATAATATAAACTTACACAAAATGGGAATAAACAACAACAACATGAAGTAAGTCCAACTAAAAATAAGCCCAAAGAACTTAACAAAGTAGCTGAACCTGACTTGAACTTGGTACGACTTAACACAATTGCTTTACAATGCGGACAAGTTGTAATTGTAGGTTTGGTTTTTAATGCTTTTAGAGGAACGGGTGACGATAAAAAAACTGTATCTGCTGAATACGTAGGATTAGCTTGATTTAATAAAGGTGTGGATGGTAGAGGTGGTGGTGATAGTGTGTGGTTATAAAGCACCTCAGGATAAGGTTTTATATCTTCTTCAACTGTAACTCCACGAGAATCATTTACATTTGATGAATATGGTGGAGGCAGATCATAGGGGATATTATCGTTATTATTGTTATGATTATTGGAAGAAGATTCTGCTGATAATTTGTCTTTTTTAATATTTGTATTTTTTGACATTTTTAAAAATAAAAATAAAATTATTAAAAATTATTAAATTGTTCTTTTTGGGTTACGAAGGAAGGATCTTTAAATTCCGGATTTTCGAGAAATCAGCCGACTTATCAACAGTGGTGTGTGACCAATGCAGATTTCTACAAATTTAGAAACCATATCCAGGAAATTAATTGAATTTTATACCGCAAGGTGTACCACGTTATACAAACCGTTGATTCTTATATTAATAATAATATCTCGATTTCATTTTATTTATTTTGTGTATTAATTAAGGATAGGGCCAGTGTAACGTACAAAAATATAATTTCTTTGAAATTGTTCAGATTTTTTTAAAATATAATATAATGCCATACATATTATTTACAGGTTAATCGGATCCGGTTTTGGTTGAAACCCATAATTGGTAAAAAAAGACTATAATTAATTGACTGACTTTACTACAAAGCAAAAGCACAAATCAAATGTAATAGTAATGACATCCAAAAGAAGTTTAAATTTTGTAAAAAATAAATGAACTTCCCATGGTCTAACTTATACGTGAGTCATGTGAACAAAATTTGACCAATCATATGTCATCAAAAATGGCACCCATTCCTTAAATAAATATTTCGTGCACCTGACAATGATAATTATTTCCTTTTTTGGATCACGCAGTCGAAGTTCAATAATATATTTTTTTTTTTTAATTTAATTGAATGTGGACAAAAATTATAATCCTTATTTCGAAGAATATAATCGTATCAATAACTCATTTTGGGGTTCTTGAACCATAACTACCTTTTGGTTAGCATAGAGCCCATATTGTATTTCTTTGTATCTATTGGTTCATGTAAATATTCTTTTTTTCCTTCACCAAATTCTCCTACAATATGTCCATTACCACACAATTTATACTTGTATATTACCAAACCTTCAAGTCCAACTGGTCCACGTGCATGCGTCTTGTTTGTACTTACCTGAACATTTTGTATAAATAATAAAGAAAATAAAATTGTTATGATGGCAATAATGGAAAAAAAAATTTTTCATTCCAACAAAAAAAATAATAATTGATACGTTACTCCAACTTCTGCGCCAAACCCGTATCTAAATCCATCGGCAAACCTTGTACTGGCATTCCAATAAACACCAGCCGAATCAACACCTTGCATGAATTTTTTTGCTGCCGTCTCATTTTCTGTGACTATTGAATCAGTATGTTTGCTACCATGTATATTGATGTGTTGGATTGCTTCTTCCAATCCATTTACAACTTTAACGGCAATTTCAAGATTCAAAAATTCAGTGTCAAAATCCTCTGGTACACTCACTTCTATCAATGAGTTGTTGTTGATGTGTGAGACATATGGTAATAGTTCATGATCAAGATGTAATTTAACATTAGCTTCCAATAACGCATTTATTATAGGTTGAAGATGTGTAGAAAGAATTCCACGGTGTATCAAAAGAGTTTCGGCTGCATTACAAGCTGCAGGATAATTTATCTATGATATTTTTGGAGAATTAATAACAAATTTGTTAATAAATGCATAACAGTTGAATTAATCATTAACATTATTTGAAAAAATAATAATATGATTTTATATAATACTTTGGAATCAATGACAACACGTATTGCTTTCTTAAGGTCTGAATCTTTATCAACATACACAGTGCATAATCCATCAGCATGTCCTAAAACAGGAATCCTATTAAATTATATATTTTATTATAATATTGAAAACAAATAAATTTTATGAACATTTATTCATCAATGTTTTTATAAATACCTTGTATTCTCTTGTATATATCTCACTAAACTGTTACTTCCACGTGGAATCACCAAATCGATATATCTATCTAAATCTAATAATGCTTTAATTTCTTCTCGCGTTTCAACAAGTTGAATGACACTTTGTGGAATTGCTGTTTCTGATAAAGCTAATTTAATTGATGAATACAGCGCATTTAATGTAGCAATTGATTCTTTTCCTCCTTTTAATATCACAGCATTGCCTTTAAAAAAATTTTTGGTTTTTAATATTTAACAAAAACGATATAAATATTTAATTAACCAAAATTTTATTTGTACCTGATTTTATTGATAATGCTGAAATATTAACAATAACTTCGGGTCTTGCTTCAAATATCACCAATAAAACTCCAACAGGACAAGTTACTCGATACAATTCTAATCCTTCGTCAAGTTTACTGGAATATGTGATTTGTCCGGTTGGATCAGGCAATTTATCAATATCAGATACTCCTTGTAACATAGTAATAAACTTATCTCCACTTGTGATATCTAAACGTTTAACTAATGACTGTGGAAGTGCACCAGTCTTTACAAGTTCTGCTGCATTCTAAAAGTCATATATAATTAATAATTAATTTTTAACCTTTAGTTAATCAGTCAAGAGTAACTATCTCAAGTTCTATTTTCCAACCGCAAAACAAATAATAAATTACTAGTTTGTCATGTTCATTAGATTCGAAAATTTCTTGTTTATGTTCAAATATTTTTTCTTTAATTTTATTTAGCGCAATACTTTTTTCTTCAATTGAGACATATTGAAGTTTAGTTGCTGCTTCTCGAGCTTTTTTTGCAAATTCAATTGTAGTTTCATTATTCATTTTTTAAAAAAATAAATTATTTAATTCATCTTTTAGAGAAAATTGATTAAATTTGCGTGTAACGATTTAAAATCAAAAAAAAAAAAAAATTTTTTTTCAAAGAATTTATTTAATATTGTTTTCTAACAATGTAAGATTAACTTTTTTTTAAAAAACCAACTCAAAAATGATTTTATTTTTAAAATTGCTTTATTCTCATATACAAATTAAGGGTGAATTTAAGAAGTCAAAAAAAGTTGGCGGCTAGTGTACTTGGGTGTGGCAAAAGAAAAGTATGGTTGGATCCCAATGAAGTTGGAGAGATTTCTAATGCTAATTCTCGTAAGAATTTTTAATCTCTATTGATAAAATTCTTTTTAAAGATGATTAATCAATCAATCAATCAATTGATTAATTAATTATTCATCAATCAATCAACCAATCCAATTAATTATTGACAATCATAGGTCAAAATATTCGTAAACTTGTAAAAGATGGTTTTATTATCAGAAAACCACAAATAATTCATTCTCGATTCAGAGTTAGAGAAAAATTAGAAGCTAAACGTAAAGGTCGTCATACCGGACCTGGTAAAAGAAAAGGTACATCAAATGCTCGTATGCCAACCGAAGTATTATGGATGAGAAGGCAAAGAGTGTTGAGAAGATTGTTAAGAAAATATAGGGAAGCTAAGAAAATTGATAAACATTTGTAAGTGAATATGATCTTTATAACTATTTTATTATTATGTGAAATTTATCAATTACATACTTTTTACCAATTATTTATATTAATTGATTAATTGTTAGATACCATCAATTGTACATGAAATCAAAGGGTAATGTATTCAAAAATAAACGTGTATTGATGGAATATATTCATAAGGCTAAAGCTGAGAAAGCTCGTACCAAAACATTAGCGTATGTTATCATTATCATTACTGATATCATCAATGATTGTTTATTGTTATTAATGTTGGTAGAAGTTAATATTTTATCTCCTTCAATAATTATTCATTTAGTGATCAAGCTGAAGCTCATCGTCAAAAAGCCAAAGCTGCTAGAGAACGTCGTGTTATACGCCAAGCCAAAAAGAAAGCAGATTTACTTGGTTTAAATACTGAAGAGGAAGAAGAAGATCAAACCACTACACAAAAATAATAATAAAATAAATGTTTTTTATTAAAGCAATTTATCATTAAAAACAAATAAAGATTAATTTGGCAATGTTATACAAAATAATTAATAATGATAGTAAAACATAATAATAATTCATTATTAATATTTCATATCTGAATCCACCATCACAACGACGACCTGTTCCTCATCCTCATCCATTATACTATCATTGTCTTCCTCATCTAATATTTCTTCATCATTTCCTTCGGAAGGACTTTTCTGATACAGAAGAACAATCAATTTGTTACAAACAGACTTGGTTCACAATCTGTTGACCATGCTCTTTTTTAAAACAAAACAAAAAATTGTTTTTTTTTCAATTTCAAATCAGGGTTAAAGACTGGTCTTCAATTTTCCCGGTAAAATTACTTAATATTAATATTAATATTAAAGGAAAAAGATCGCCAATTTTGCCGGTAAAAGCCGGCAGGATCCTTAACCCTGATTTCAATTATTTTTCTCTGTGAATCGGGGAAATGGAAGCCTGAGTATTAGAAGCCCATGGTGCCGCTTATGACTTATCGGAAAAGATGAGTGCATGGTTATGTGGTTTTGTAAGTTTTTATAGTGAAGCATTTTTTTAAATGTTATCTAACAAAAATTAAATAGCAATTATTAAGGACTTGCGATTTGATTAGTTTGATTTTTTCCCCGAGAGTAGGTGAATTGGTGATGTTCAAACACAAGATGGAATTATTTACCTTGTTTTTTTTTTATGGTCAAGGATTACGTTTTCAATAGAGTCCTATATGACTAAATTTGAACCTGATTTTGTTGCAGTATTTTGAGTTTGGACTACCATTTTGACTTTTTACTCGGTTAACTCTTGAATAACTCTTGAATAATTAAATTTTTCCTGTTTAATTAATTCAGGTTTTTGTTTCTCTAACCCTTTAATTTTATTCTAAAGTTCTGAATATGTTTTTGCTGTTCAAGGTTATTTTGTTTAAATATTTTAATTGCTGTTTTAATTGAACAATATCATTTTCTAGTTGCTGATTATTTGCTTTGCTCTTCTCGTTTGCTTTTTTTATCCTTTAACTTTTGATATTGCTGATCCTTGTTGGTTATTGTTGTATGATTGGTTTATGTCCTCGTTTCTTTCCTTTAATCCCTTCTTTCCCTGTTTTTGGTTCTCATCATATTCCGTTTTGTATTGATCA